>CANNZV010004670.1:0-37416 GCA_947561585.1 Caprella mutica
CCGGATATCCCAATACATAAGCTAATACCCAGTACGTATTTATTTAATACGCACAAATCCGGTTAGTTCACAAGTAGTATAATAGTATTAAGAAAGTGTAGGCGTATAAAGCTCAGTATCAGTAAAATATTTATTAGACACATCAAAAGTACAGAGTATGATGTCATACACTGTGTTCATAATACAGGGCATTGATATCATATGTTATTTATGTTTGTTAGGTTCTTACATGCAATTGCCTATATACCAATAATCTAATGCACATTCATGCTATAAATAACTAATGGCCTTTATAGCACGAAGTACATCATCTGATTGTCACAGTGGCATACATGATTAAGTAGAACATTAATTAATTAACGAAATCAGGGTAAACTGCTATGAAAATTACGGTTCTAGGTAAATTGCTCGAAAACAATTGCTCGAAAGACAATTGCTCGAAAAACAATTGCTCGAATGAACAATTGCTCGAAAGAACAATTGCTCGAAAGACAATTGCTTGAAAAACAATTGCTCGAACGAACAATTGATCGAATGAACAATTGCTCGAATTATCAAATTGCTCGAATGAATAAAATTGCTCGAATTATAAAATTGCACAGTTTTCGATTTTATAAAAGTCAGTTATTCATGAAGTGGAGCTGCACCTAACAATGTTTGTTTCTTTTTAGTAATTGATCCTTAATCATTCTATAAATGATTTTAATTATTACTCATTCTGCATAATCTTTTTTTAGACCGTTTGTGTGATCTCGTATGTAACATGTGAATTGGAATCATGTGGTGAATCAGTACTATTCATGTTTTTTTTATCATAAAACCCGAAATTTTTTATAGATTTATTAAAACTCTCCCATAACTTTGAGTTATTTCACCTATTGAGGTACCACACATATATAGGCTAGTAATAAATTAATCTACAAATTTTTCGGGTTTTATGATAAAAAAAAACATGAATAGTACTGATTCACCACATGATTCCAATTCACATGTTACATACGAGATCACACAAACGGTCTAAAAAAAGATTATGCAGAATGAGTAATAAATAAAATCATTTATAGAATGATCAATGATCAATTACTAAAAAGAAACAAGGTTGTTAGGTGCAGCTCCACTTCATGAATAACTGACTTTTTATAAAATCGAAAACTGTGCAATTTTATAATTCGAGCAATTTTATTCATTCGAGCAATTTGATAATTCGAGCAATTGTTCATTCGAGCAATTGTTCATTCGATCAATTGTTCGTTCGAGCAATTGTTTTTCGAGCAATTGTCTTTCGAGCAATTGTTCTTTCGAGCAATTGTTCATTCGAGCAATTGTTCATTCGAGCAATTGTTTTTCGAGCAATTGTCTTTCGAGCAATTGTCTTTCGAGCAATTTACCGGCTACCGAAAATTACTATCAACCAGTACCACTATTTATTAGTTAATATTACACTACTGGTTATTCATATATAATAATGCGCTTACGATTATATTTAAATGTAAGTACTGATAATTATTTCTTTGCTTCATAATTATTAAATGCTTTGAACAGATAGAGTATTTTAGTATAAAGTTAATTTTAGTGAAGGACACATCACAATGTTGAAATTTCTTCCCAAAGCCATTAGAAATAAAAAGAAAGAAATGCATTATTCATTGTTATCAATAAATATTAAAATGTGTTAATGTAATCAATCTTTTTCCAATTCTTTTTCCTGATACATTTATATAAATTAATTATTTATGTATTTTTGTAAGATACTTTGTATCTCTACTTGTAATGTTAGTAAATAATTTATTCTCATAGACGAGCGCTTCTTATTAAATGTATCTTCCACAAACAGAAAACTTGCAGAATAACACAAAAAATGTAATATTGAAAAAAGGAACACCAGCAATATAATATGGAAAAAAGGAACACTAGCAATATAATATGGAAAAAAGGAACACTAGCAATATAATATTGAAAAAAGGAACACTAGCAATATAATATGGAAAAAAGGAACACTAGCAATATAATATGGAAAACAGGAACACTAGCAATATAATATGGAAAAAAGGAACACTAGCAATATAATATGGAAAACAGGAACACTAGCAATATAATATTGAATACAGGAACACTAGCAATAAAATATTGAATAAAGGAACACTAGCAATATAATATTGAATACAGGAACACCAGCAATATAATATTGAATAAAGGAACACTAGCAATATAATATTGAAAAAAGGAACACTAGCAATATAATATGGAATACAGGAACACTAGCAATATAATATTGAATACAGGAACACTAGCAATATAATATTGAATAAAGGAACACTAGCAATATAATATTGAATACAGGAACACCAGCAATAAAATATGGAAAACAGGAACACTAGCAATATAATATGGAAAAAAGGAACACTAGCAATATAATATGGAAAACAGGAACACTAGCAATATAATATTGAATACAGGAACACTAGCAATAAAATATTGAATAAAGGAACACTAGCAATATAATATTGAATACAGGAACACCAGCAATATAATATTGAATAAAGGAACACTAGCAATATAATATGGAAAACAGGAACACTAGCAATATAATATTGAAAAAAAGGAACACTAGCAATATAATATGGAATACAGGAACACTAGCAATATAATATTGAATACAGGAACACTAGCAATATAATATTGAATACAGGAACACTAGCAATATAATATTGAATAAAGGAACACTAGCAATATAATATTGAATAAAGGAACACTAGCAATATAATATTGAATACAGGAACACCAGCAATATAATATTGAAAAAAGGAACACTAGCAATATAATATTGAATACAGGAACACCAGCAATATAATATTGAAAAAAGGAACACTAGCAATATAATATTGAATAAAGGAACACTAGCAATATAATATTGAATAAAGGAACACTAGCAATATAATATTGAATACAGGAACACTAGCAATAAAATATTGAATAAAGGAACACTAGCAATATAATATTGAATACAGGAACACCAGCAATATAATATTGAATAAAGGAACACTAGCAATATAATATTGAATAAAGGAACACTAGCAATATAATATTGAATAAAGGAACACTAGCAATATAATATTGAATAAAGGAACACTAGCGATATAATATTGAATACAGGAACACCAGCAATATAATATTGAATAAAGGAACACTAGCGATATAATATTGAATACAGTAACACTAGCAATATAATATTGAATAAAGGAACACTAGCAATATAATATTGAATACAGTAACACTAGCAATATATTATTGAAAACAGGAACACTAGCAATATAATATTGAATAAAGGAACACTAGCAATATATTATTGAAAACAGGAACACCAGCAATATAATATTGAATACAGCAACGCTAGCAATATAATATTGAATACAGGAACACCAGCAATATAATATTGAATACAGTAACACTAGCAATATAATATTGAATACAGGAACACTAGCAATATAATATTGAAAAAAGGAACGCTAGCAATATAATATTGAATACAGGAACACCAGCAATATAATATTGAATACAGGAACACTAGCAATATAATATTGAATACAGGAACACCAGCAATATAATATTGAATACAGGAACACCAGCAATATAATATTGAATACAGGAACACTAGCAATATAATATTGAATACAGGAACACCAGCAATATAATATTGAATACAGGAACACTAGCAATATAATATTGAATACAGGAACACCAGCAATATAATATTGAATACAGGAACACTAGCAATATAATATTGAATACAGGAACACTGTAGTGGTTTTAATCCAGCCAAATTAGCCTCTTGTTTTTTTTTCATACTATTAATTATCAGTTGGTAAATGTTAGTTTTCTCATTAAATATATATTTTTCAAAGTTGGTAATATTTAGGGTTATTAATCATACTAGTTCATATTAAAATAATGCATATGCTGCAAATTCCTGAAAAAGGGGTTGATTCAGATACAAATTAGATTATATTTTTTGTCAGTATCCGTTCATTAATTTAGTTCTCATGTTTCTTTTTTTTTTGAAAATAAATATTAATTGAAAGACCCCTAACTGAAATCTTGAGCTATGTTACTTCTATATAATCACTCCATTAATTATCATTTCCTGCCTAAGTATGACCGTAGCAGGTGATACCTGTATTCCTTAGCCAGCTTACCGAGATGAACGTGCGATTTGGAATTTTTGTTTAGAGTGCAGTTTGACGGTCTATTGTTTAATTTAGCTTGTGTATTGTTTAATTATTCATTTTCTTATGATATTATGATGGTTCATTATTATAATGGGTAATTTATGTAATTGGCTTAACCTAATGTTTATCGTGCTGAACTGATTGTTGCAGAAATTGTAAATTTTGATTACTGAATATTTGTCTGGAATGGTGTAAACTATTGGAATTTTTCTTATTTTTATCTGCGTGGTGGTAATTCCGGTAACCTTAATTGAAATTAATTTCTTACCGGTTTTTGATTGGGAAGTAGTCAACAATTTTCAATAAATGTTCATTTCTTTGTTTTAGCCTAATTTCACTAGATATATACGTTTACTAAAATTCTGATATGAAAGTATTTGGTGGTTAAGAGCTTTGGAATAACGCAGTCAACCAGCGTAAGTGTTACTATATTAAATTATTAATTTAAGTGTACTTTGATCAAATTAGTTTCCAATATTTCTCTTTTTTTTTATCACTTTAATCATTTCTCCTTGAATTGTACTATCAAACCTTTGCCATGTGTTCTTTTTCTTAAATTTTTATATTCCTTAGATTCTACGTGTTCTTTAATAGCTAATTATTCGTTTTTTTTTTTGGTTGAATTTCTAGTTTTAATTGTTTTTCCATTCTATGAATAGTGTGTGATTAGTATTTTTTTGATCATTACAGATCGTTCATTGACCTGCCTTTTCTAAATCTGAGTGGAGCTCTTGATGCGCAAATCTACTTGTGTATACCTTGCTTGAAAACTACCTTGCTTGAAAACTACCTTGCTTGAAAACTTCCTTGCTTGAAAACTACCTTGCTTGAAAACTACCTTGCTTGAAAACTACCTTGCTTGAAAACTACCTTGCTTGATAACTACCTTGCTTGAAAACTACCTTGCTTGAAAACTACCTTGCTTGAAAACTACCTTGCTGGGAAACTACCTATTCAGACAAAAAATGGTCTGCAGCACCTGGTAGTTAGCCTAATACTTTAATTATATTTACTAACCTAAATAGGATATAGCTATTTAAAATTATTTATCTGTTAGTACATATTAAGTATTTATTTTCGTATTCAAATTATATCTACCAATTTTATGTATGAATGTGTGTTTTGGTGTGAGAGTTGTGTGAGTGAGTGTATATATAGTTCAATAATTAAATTTATAAATAAAACCTTGTATCCCTTCCAATCACATGATAATTTATATTAATTCAGAAATTCATATTAGCGTACTCAATATTAGACCTGGGACGACTGAATTTATCTTTATTTTCAAGTGTCCTTTTTTTTCATAAGTGGATCCTCTCCCTTTTCCCACAACATGAAATGGTGCCCAGACCAGGGATTTAATATTGCTTGTGTTGGTTGATGTGTATTTTTAATCCCCTGATTTACCTTTATATTTTGTGCATTATTAACTCTTTTTTTGCTTTTGTATATTTTTATTGTATTGAATCCAGTTTATAATAATCTTTCTAAATGGCGATTAATAAGCCAGGTGCCGATTTATTTGATAACATTTCTCCTATAGGTGATCATGATTTATTAACCCTAAAGGTTCCCACTGCTAAAGTAACTAATACGGACGGTATCACCACCAGTAGTTTCAAAGATGTGACGCGAGAATATTTGCGAACAGCTTTTACTGGTGAACCCCAGGCTGGCGTGTATGTACCCCCACATTTCACAGGGAAACGCCACGCCGCGCTATCTACTATGCAAACGTCACCCGACATGTTTGCTGCTAAGGCCCATTCATTCTTGGTTAAGATATTTCAAATACGAAATGTACTTTCTTCCTTCGTAGATTCAAATGTAAGATCGAGATTTCTCAATGGAGAATTCATCAATCAATGCTCGCATAAGTATTTGCAGTCTTTGGATATTTTTAGCGAGATGACTGCGTTACCGAACAGGGAATCTATCGAAGCGGGTGCTGGTATTTTGACTAACATAGTTTTGGAAACGGATGGTGAACCCATGGATAATCAAAATCGATATTTACCTGTACGTTTACCAAATAAAACATGGATGGTGTACCTTAACACTCTGTTATCTACTATGGAGAAGGTTTCTGTGGAAATAAACTACCAGAAGCGTAATTTTGCTGGGAAAACTGATGAATTATCTGTTAGGCCCAAGCATCAGTGTGGAAAATATGATGAGAATAAACCTCCCATAGATTCTTCCTGTTCTCCCAGGGAAAGTGCGTTTGAACAGCATGTGAAGCCAACAACTGAATTCCATAGAGGTAGAAAGTTGACAAAAGGGGAGGCTATGACACGACGTCGTTCAGATTCAAGCAAAAGCTCCTCAAGTAGCCAAGAACGGAAACCCTTATACAGGAAATCAAAGAAACCAAGCTCAATTTTTTGTACTTCTTCTGATGACAATTTTCGAGATAGAACCTTCACAAGATCAGGGAAGTCAGCGGAACCATTTGGTGATGCGTTTTTAAAGGCTTTACAGTCAGTTGGAAGACCAAAGGATATCGTGCCACCATCGGTTTTCAATCCAGCAAGTGGAGAATCCTTGGATAGATTTCTTGATGAATATGAGGCTTACTTTGAAGAAAGATATGCTGGAACGGAATTTCAGTGTTCCAAACATCTGAAATCTTATCTTGAAGGAACCATTCGTAAGGTATATGATGCTGTCGATGGAGCCCACATCAGGTATTCAAAACTTAAGATGGAGCTTTTAGAATGGTACGAGTGCCAGCGCGTGGACAGCGTTTATAGATGTGAATCTAAATTCGAGAGAGCTCGAATGGAACCTGATGAGACTTTGATCATCTATGCCATGAGACTAGAACGAATCTCTACAAAGCTCTTCAGTTCCAAGAGAGAAAGAGAGCGTCAGCTGATGCGGAAGTTTTTCAAAACTGTGCCAAGGAAGTTCGCAGATGTACTGAAACGACATGACAGAGATTTACCAGCATCTGGAGCAATGTTAGACTGGTCTTACGTTAAGAAATTAGCCGTTGGTCATGATAACAAAGTTTCATTGCTTGAGCAACCCGATGATGATTTAGACACTCCAATTGATGTATTCTTTACTAGACCCTCAGAGTGGAGGAATAGAAACGAAGAAGTTGCAGCTAAGAGTAATATGAGACCCTTCAACAAAGAAAATGGACAAAAGAATACCTTCTACAATAACTCACGACTGAGTCAAGCGCCACGAAGACTCATCTATAATTGTAACTGGTGTGGCAAAAGAGGCCACACAGAAGACAGGTGTTGGCTGAAATCAGGAAACTGTCTTGCATGTGGCGAACAACATCAGAAACAGGAGGATTGCCCTAAAAACGGGTCAACGTCTGAAAGCGATTTCAAGCCTTGCTGCTCTGTGTGTGGAGGAGATCATCTTGGAAGAGATTGCACCAAGACGTTAAACTAATGATCTCTGATTCAGTGGAGCTTGGATCAGAGACGTGTAGCGAAAGCTCCTCATCTGCAGAAGACTCTTCTACAAGTTCTGAATGCACCGCTCGTAAGGATGAAGAGATGGAATGTACTTCAGAAAATTCTGAACAATTGTGTGATCAGTCGAACCTAGAAAAGCAACAGCCGGAGATTGACGAGGGCGAAATTAATTTGGTAGGTAGGGATATCCATAGAATATTTTTACCCGTTTCAGTTGGCAATATAAAGACTGAAGGACTATTAGATACTGGCGCAACAAGAAGCATGGTACACTATGACTGGGTGATGAAGCATAATCTTCCAATCGTGCCTAGTGGGAGACAAACTATTCGTGCTTTTGGAGCCTCTAGTCTTGTAACTACTCATGGGACTGTGGTTATGGAGGTATGTTTTAGTGGTATTATGATGAAACCTTGTGAATTTTTGGTAGTTAAATCTCCTAAATCATCCGAAGTTAGTCTTATTTTTGCAGAAGATTTCATTGTTCAAAATCAACTTAAATTAATACCTAATCCTGGTTTAGTAACAAAAAAGGTTGGTGAAGGTCAAATAGCATTTTGGCCATTAAGTAGTGGTAGAGCTTTGGTAGATTTCCACAATATAGGCTGTTATGTAAATGCTGATGTTACCTTATTTCCAAATAGTACTTCACAAATATCTATTCTTTGTAATGAAATCAATCTTACGGTGCCAAAGGGTACTAACAGTGATTTATATGTGATAGAGAAAGCAGGAAATAAAAAGAGTTTGACTGTAGTTACTGGTGTCACTGATAGCATTGACAGTGTGATGATAACTAATAACTGTGATAAACTATGTAAACTAAATAAAGGTGATATCGTTGCCTGTGTTTCAAGTGTCGGTGACCCTCTCATTTTAAATCCTACGGGGGAGGTAGCTGTTACTGTATTGGATTCTCCGACAGATCATGTTCGTGATGATTGTCCCATAGAAAAAGCCGTTGATTTATCCCATTTATCAAATAATGAGCAGATGCAGGTCATGAAGATGCTGGTTGACGTAGAAGGGATTTTAAGTACCGGCGATTCTGATATGGGACTATTGAACCTTGATCCTCACCATATAGAACTCTTAGATTATTCTCCTATCTATCAGAAGCCAAGACGTTTCAATGAGCGAGTCAATAGGATGATTAATGAGCAATGTGATGAATTGGAGATGCTTGGAATCATTGAACCAAGCAAATCGCCTTGGTCATCTCCAGTTGTTCCGATCATGAAAAAGGATGGAACATTAAGGCTTTGCGTTGATTATCGCAAATTGAATATCGCAACAAAAGCTGATAGGCATCCCTTACCGAATTTGACGGATTCGGTGTACAGTCTACATGGAGTGAAATACTTCACTAGTTTGGATCTGGTCAGAGGCTACTACCAGCTGCCTTTAGACAAAGACTCGAAAGAGTTCACCGCCTTCTCAACCCCAACAGGACACTATCAATTTCTACGCCTTCCATTCGGAATGAAAAATGCACCTGCTGCATTTCAGCGTTCAATGCAAGAGGTGACCGCCATTTTTCCTAGGGACCAAGTGATCGTCTATATAGATGACGTGCTTATAATGAGCAAGACTTTCGAAGATCATCTTGCCTTAGTAAAAAAGGTCTTGTTCACACTCTACTCATACGGTATCAAGATAAAGCCTAGTAAATGCTTTTGGTTCAAGAGTGAGGTTGACTATCTCGGTCATATTGTTGGGTGTAACGGCGTGCGCAAGTCTCCGAAATTCATAACAAAAGTTCTTGAATTTCCAAAGCCCGAAACTGTGGGAGAGCTTCGCCAATTTCTTGGATTGGTGAACTTTCAACGGAAATTTGTTCCAAATTTTTCTATTGTACAAAAACCGTTGAGTGAACAAACTTCAGGATACAAGCGACGAAAACTAGTTTGGTCTTTGCCCATGAACGAGGCATTTGAACAATTGAAGAGTTTGATCGCTAAAGACGTATCCCTTGCTTATCCAGATTATGGAGTTGATGCAGAACCCCTACAACTATTTGTGGATGCTTCCGGTACAGGAGCGGGTGCTTGCTTGGCACAGGTACAGGATGGCGACCCTCGTATTATCGCATATGCCTCAACAACCTTCTCACGCGCAGAACAGTCTTATTCGACTGTAGAGAGAGAGTTAGCCGGTTTGCGATGGGCGGTTAAGAATCTTAGACCATTCTTACATGGGTCTAAAGTAGAGATCTTTACTGATCATCAGCCGCTGACCTATCTTCATAATATGCAAATTCTTGATAGCAGACTCGCCCGTACACTTGAAGATATCTCTGGTTTCGATTACAAGATTGTTTATCTACCTGGAAGGGATAATGTCGTAGCAGATCTTCTTTCTCGATTAGAACAGCCAATCGTACTTCCTGTGAAATTACCCCTTGTTGAAGACGATCAGTTGCCAGAAAATATTTTCGTATTGAAAATGATGCCTGGTGGAGGAAATTCAATGTTTCAATCACTGCAGCTCTTGTCAGAACAAAACGATTTTAGGAGAACCCCTTGCTTGGATCACTATGAGCTACGTCGAACTCTAGTTGAAGATCTTTTAAAACGTGAAAATAAGTATAATGTAACACTCAATAAAGATCAAAGAAAGCGCTTGAAGTTAATGGCTAGTCCGGGTCAGTTACCCTGTACTGATTTACTTGTGGTGTTTAGTAAACTTTTTAATTGTAAATTATTGGTTCACTTTGGCAAATATAATTCAATGTGGTTTGTTTCCCCAGATATTGATGATGTATCTGCAATCACTCTACACTTACAATGTCTTGCAGGAGTTCACTTCAATCCCGTTGCGGCAAAGTTGGCTTATCAGACACCTGAAGCGCCGATCATCCGTTCGAACGCATTAAAATGTGAGGGCCCTCAGCCAGATGAATCTAATGACGAGGTGGTAATAGAAGGACTGTTCGATTCTTGCGAGTCAACTTTTACCTCTGTTTATAGTTGGTGTAAGTTACACGAAAAATCTCATTTGGCAACTGTCTGCATGGATGTTCCCGGTCATAAGGTTTGTATCTTGTTGGATACAGGAGCCCAAATTAGTTGTGCAACCCTCTCAGCAATGGAAAAGTGCGGTGGCAGCTTGGATGAAAGGAAACCGTTCAATATTGGAGGCCTTGGACCAAAGACAACCCCCATTCTCGGCTCCTCTGATATTAGATTTAGGATATTAGGTATGGAGAGATCAGTTACTTTCACTGTTTCAGTTGTTCCTGATGAATCTTTTCCAGCATGTATTATATTAGGAATAGACTTCATGAAAGAAGTTGACTTGTCCTTTGATTTTGGTGTACCTTCTTATACAATAGCACATAACTCTCCAATTGAGTTGAACGTTGTCGAATACATTGATGAAACTCACAATGCTCTTATGTTACAGAGGACTTCACTTGCTGAAGTCGCTGTTGTCCGTGTTGGTTCTCCAAGCAGCTGTCTGAGTTTCAGTACAAGTTTGAATGAAAATGGTGAAGTGACAGGGTTTTCATCAGTAATATCAGGAGACGAGGTCCATTACATGCAAAATGCTGATTCAGTTTTATTGGGACTTGTGAATCACATAAAATCAGGAAGGAGTTATTGGCCTAGTTACTTGATGAGATACAAGCGGTATTCTCACCAGTTAGCACTGATTGATGATGTACTAACATACAACTTCAACACGCATAAGTCATTCCTAATAACTCTTGAAGCGTTTGTGGAGGTCATGCTAGTTGTGCATTATAAAATGGCTCATGTTGGTCGTCAGAAGTTGATTGAACTTGTTGGACAGCATGTGTGGCATCCGGACATTTATAGAGTGGCTGGCGATATCACTTCCAGTTGTGAGATTTGTCAAGAAATGAAAATATCTCAAACTACTTCTCCACCAATGTTGAAGATACAAACACAGAGGCCGTTTGAGCTGCTAGCAATTGATCTCTTAATGTTACCTCGCTGTGGACACTACATCGGTTGTTTGGTTGCAATCGACCATTACACAAAGTGGCTTGCTGTCACGCCAATCACTAACAAGACAGCATCTCATGTTTCGAAAGTTTTCGAGGAACGTATTCTGCCAGGATGTGTAGTGCCACCCGAAGCTATTTTGAGTGATAACGGTGGTGAGTTTAAGAGCAACTATTTCAACGATGTTTTGCAACAGTATAATATACGGCATATATACACTACAGCGTATAAGCCTAGCTCTAATGGTCTAGTAGAGAGAGCCAACAGAACGCTCATTGAACTTTTGCGTCTGGAATGTGTTAATGAAGACAAATGGATTGATAAACTAACAAAAGTTGTGTTAATACATAATAAGACGTATCAATCTGCCCTGAAGTGTTCACCATCTGAATTTATCTTGAAAACCAATCATTTGGTACGAGATGACCTTTTAGTTCCGACTGAGACTGTGCAAACGTGGAGCCAAGGAAATCCCTCTTTCTTCACCTATGATGTTGGACAAGAGGTACTCAGGAAGGATGTACGAAAGGGTAATGAAGTATCGGATAAGTTTTGTGCTCGTTTTGAAGGCCCATACCGGGTGATGGTTGTTAATCAAAATGGTGTCACTTATCAGTTGCAACATTTAACTAAAGGGAATATCGTAAAGGCCCACCATACACAGTTAAGGAAATACGTCCGTCCTCCTCCTTATATACAGGAACATCCCTATTTCCAGAATTTGATATCTGAAAGTGATGACGAAGAACCAGACTCTGATTATTACCCTTATGTTTCTCGCTCATTAATTGGGAAATCACCTGGTGATTCTGCTGATTCCACTAATTCTGAAAGTGATTCATATATTGAATCTGCAAAATCTACTTGTTCGCTGTGTGATTGTTCCTATAACGAGTGTTCTTCTATAACTAATTATACTCCTCCCTGTGGATCCGCAGATGATGATTGCATTGGTTCTGACCACGCCAACGTAGTGCAGAATAGAATATCTCTAGTGGACCTGATGGAATTTTCAGACGACTCTACAACCGGAAAATCTAGTTTGGTACCATCGGATCTTGAAGTCGATAGAGACCCTGTTGAGGATAAGGTTATCAATAATGAGGGTGAGACGGATAAGAGGGAGACAAGTGTATTGGATTTAGTGAATAGTCTTCCGCCTATAAATGATTTTGACGATTGGGACATGATTCTTCCGGATGTAACTGAAATTTCCTCTAATTCTTTAGAAGCAGTTAAGAAACGTTGCATAGATTTACTTGACGCTTGCTTAAATGGTCTTAATTCTACTGGTAGTATACTTAAGATTGCACTCTCTCTGAGTACGGAATTGTCTATGAATATGATAAGTGATGATCCTATTGAGGTGTCTGTTGTTTTAGATAAGGTAAATGAATTGGAGGCCTTGGTAGAGGAGCTCAACCGTAGCTTTCGATGTAGTGCGAATGCAACTTATATTATTACTGGTGAGAACGTAAAGGAATCTGATCTTCCTGACGACACTAGGCATAGGCCTGCCATCGAGATATTGGAACCAATAACTGTGATAAGCGATATAGACAGTGAAGAGTCATGTGAAGATAGGGATGACTACTATAGTGATAACCTGACACATCGTTCATCTAAGAGAATTGTAACTCGTTCGAGAGGTGCCGTTCAGGATTTCCCTAATGTACAACCACGTACGTTAGAATATCGCCGAAAACCGCGGGATTATAAACCTGAGTAATCAGTTGATTATCTTGCAGATTTTTCGGCTAATGTGACTTCTTGGCGGGGAGGAATGTAGTGGTTTTAATCCAGCCAAATTAGCCTCTTGTTTTTTTTTCATACTATTAATTATCAGTTGGTAAATGTTAGTTTTCTCATTAAATATATATTTTTCAAAGTTGGTAATATTTAGGGTTATTAATCATACTAGTTCATATTAAAATAATGCATATGCTGCAAATTCCTGAAAAAGGGGTTGATTCAGATACAAATTAGATTATATTTTTTGTCAGTATCCGTTCATTAATTTAGTTCTCATGTTTCTTTTTTTTTTGAAAATAAATATTAATTGAAAGACCCCTAACTGAAATCTTGAGCTATGTTACTTCTATATAATCACTCCATTAATTATCATTTCCTGCCTAAGTATGACCGTAGCAGGTGATACCTGTATTCCTTAGCCAGCTTACCGAGATGAACGTGCGATTTGGAATTTTTGTTTAGAGTGCAGTTTGACGGTCTATTGTTTAATTTAGCTTGTGTATTGTTTAATTATTCATTTTCTTATGATATTATGATGGTTCATTATTATAATGGGTAATTTATGTAATTGGCTTAAGGGGACCGTCCGCGAAGAAATCTCAAAATTTTATCTTTTTTTTTTATTGTGTAAATAGTTGTTTTATAACCTTCTTATAGTGTGTGCAAAATATCAGAAGTCTCGTATAACTCTAACCCCCTGGGGAGAGGGAGAAAGGGAAAAGTGGGCCGGGGGATAGGGAGTCAATATGTACTCTAAAAACCATCTCTCAGCCAATTATAATTCGTAATAATTAATTATCTCGCTATATCTGGTATCTAACCTACCACTATATAACGCCCACATCAATGAATGCAAAGAAAGATTGCTCAGTTATCCCTAAACCTTCGAAGTGGATGGATGCTGCGTGTCAGATCATCAAACTTTGAAAGGAAATTCCTACTAATTTTGAGATCTACAAATCTTGTAATTCAAAACCCCGCACATTTTTTTGGTTGAAGCTAGAGCATTGCGGTTTTTTTCATTCGATTCTCCTGGTAATTCTCTGCAAAAGCTTGAGGATCGATTTTTGAATTTCGAAATACAATTTTTTTTTTTAGAAATATAATTTTTTTTTTTTTGAAAATTTTAGTTTTTCCACGAAAAATCAAATTTTTCGTAAACTAATTCGAAATTCAAAAATCGATCTTCGGGCTTTTGTAGAGAATCACCAGGAGAATCGAATGAAAAAAACCGCAAACCCGTAGCTACAAAACTGTATTAGAAGTACATGTTTGAATACCCAGTTCGAAATTCGTTCGAAATTCGAATAACTTGTTTTCTATGCGTCTAATCGAAAAAATGCCAAGAACAAAAACATAATATTATTCAATTTTATATTTAGGAACCAAGTTTCATAACCGTAGCTTTATTAATAAATTTGTTTACAAAATTTACGGACGGTCCCCTTAACCTAATGTTTATCGTGCTGAACTGATTGTTGCAGAAATTGTAAATTTTGATTACTGAATATTTGTCTGGAATGGTGTAAACTATTGGAATCTTTCTTATTTTTATCTGCGTGGTGGTAATTCCGGTAACCTTAATTGAAATTAATTTCTTACCGGTTTTTGATTGGGAAGTAGTCAACAATTTTCAATAAATGTTCATTTCTTTGTTTTAGCCTAATTTCACTAGATATATACGTTTACTAAAATTCTGATATGAAAGTATTTGGTGGTTAAGAGCTTTGGAATAACGCAGTCAACCAGCGTAAGTGTTACTATATTAAATTATTAATTTAAGTGTACTTTGATCAAATTAGTTTCCAATATTTCTCTTTTTTTTTATCACTTTAATCATTTCTCCTTGAATTGTACTATCAAACCTTTGCCATGTGTTCTTTTTCTTAAATTTTTATATTCCTTAGATTCTACGTGTTCTTTAATAGCTAATTATTCGTTTTTTTTCTTGGTTGAATTTCTAGTTTTAATTGTTTTTCCATTCTATGAATAGTGTGTGATTAGTATTTTTTTGATCATTACAGATCGTTCATTGACCTGCCTTTTCTAAATCTGAGTGGAGCTCTTGATGCGCAAATCTACTTGTGTATACCTTGCTTGAAAACTACCTTGCTTGAAAACTACCTTGCTTGAAAACTACCTTGCTTGAAAACTACCTTGCTTGAAAACTACCTTGCTTGAAAACTACCTTGCTTGATAACTACCTTGCTTGAAAACTACCTTGCTTGAAAACTACCTTGCTTGAAAACTACCTTGCTGGGAAACTACCTATTCAGACAAAAAATGGTCTGCAGCACCTGGTAGTTAGCCTAATACTTTAATTATATTTACTAACCTAAATAGGATATAGCTATTTAAAATTATTTATCTGTTAGTACATATTAAGTATTTATTTTCGTATTCAAATTATATCTACCAATTTTATGTATGAATGTGTGTTTTGGTGTGAGAGTTGTGTGAGTGAGTGTATATATAGTTCAATAATTAAATTTATAAATAAAACCTTGTATCCCTTCCAATCACATGATAATTTATATTAATTCAGAAATTCATATTAGCGTACTCAATATTAGACCTGGGACGACTGAATTTATCTTTATTTTCAAGTGTCCTTTTTTTTCATAAGTGGATCCTCTCCCTTTTCCCACAACAACACCAGCAATATAATATTGAATACAGGAACACTAGCAATATAATATTGAAAACAGTAACACCAGCAATATAATATTGGATACAGAAACACTAGCAATATAATATTGAATACAGGAACACCAGCAATATAATATTGAATACAGGAACACCAGCAATATAATATTGAATACAGGAACACCAGCAATATAATATTGAATACAGGAACACCAGCAATATAATATTGAATACAGAAACACCAGCAATTTAATATTGAATACAGAAACACCAGCAATATAATATTGAATACAGGAACACTAGCAAATAATATTGAATACAGAAACACCAGCAATATAATATTGAATACAGGAACACTAGCAATATAATATTGAATACAGAAACACCAGCAATATAATATTGAATACAGGAACACTAGCAATATAATATTGAAAACAGTAACACCAGCAATATAATATTGAATACAGAAACACTAGCAATATAATATTGAATACAGGAACACCAGCAATATAATATTGAATACAGGAACACTAGCAATATAATATTGAATACAGGAACACCAGCAATATAATATTGAATACAGGAACACCAGCAATACAATATTGAATACAGGAACACTAGCAATATAATATTGAATACAGGAACACTAGCAATATAATATTGAATACAGAAACACCAGCAATATAATATTGAATACAGGAACACCAGCAATATAATATTGAATACAGGAACACTAGCAATATAATATTGAATACAGAAACACCAGCAATATAATATTGAATACAGGAACACTAGCAATATAATATTGAATACAGGAACACCAGCAATATAATATTGAATACAGGAACACTAGCAATATAATATTGAATACAGGAACACCAGCAATACAATACTGAATACAGGAACACTAGCAATATAATATTGAATACAGGAACACTAGCAATATAATATTGAATAGAGGAACACCAGCAATATAATATTGAATACAGGAACACCAGCAATATAATATTGAATACAGGAACACTAGCAATATAATATTGAATACAGGAACACCAGTAATATAATATTGAATACAGGAACACTAGCAATATAATATTGAAAACAGGAACACTAGCAATATAATATTGAAAACAGGAACACTAGCAATATAATATTGAATACAGGAACACTAGCAATATAATATTGAAAACAGGAACACCAGCAATATAATATTGAATACAGGAACACTAGCAATATAATATTGAATACAGGAACACTAGCAATAAAATATTGAATACAGAAACACTAGCAATATAATATTGAATACAGGAACACCAGCAATACAATATTGAATACAGGAACACTAGCAATATAATATTGAATACAGGAACACCAGCAATATAATATTGAATACAGGAACACCAGCAATATAATATTGAATACAGGAACACTAGCAATATAATATTGAATACAGAAACACCAGCAATATAATATTGAATACAGGAACACTAGCAATATAATATTAAATACAGGAACACCAGCAATATAATATTGAATACAGAAACACTAGCAATATAATATTGAATACAGGAACACCAGCAATATAATATTGAATACAGGAACACTAGCAATATAATATTGAATACAGGAACACCAGCAATATAATATTGAATACAGGAACACCAGCAATACAATATTGAATACAGGAACACTAGCAATATAATATTGAATACAGGAACACTAGCAATATAATATTGAATACAGAAACACCAGCAATATAATATTGAATACAGGAACACCAGCAATATAATATTGAATACAGGAACACTAGCAATATAATATTGAATACAGAAACACCAGCAATATAATATTGAATACAGGAACACTAGCAATATAATATTGAATACAGGAACACCAGCAATATAATATTGAATACAGGAACACCAGCAATATAATATTGAATACAGGAACACTAGCAATATAATATTGAATACAGTAACACCAGCAATACAATACTGAATACAGGAACACTAGCAATATAATATTGAATACAGGAACACTAGCAATATAATATTGAATAGAGGAACACCAGCAATATAATATTGAATACAGGAACACCAGCAATATAATATTGAATACAGGAACACTAGCAATATAATATTGAATACAGGAACACCAGCAATATAATATTGAATACAGGAACACTAGCAATATAATATTGAAAACAGGAACACTAGCAATATAATATTGAAAACAGGAACACTAGCAATATAATATTGAATACAGGAACACTAGCAATATAATATTGAAAACAGGAACACCAGCAATATAATATTGAATACAGGAACACTAGCAATAAAATATTGAATACAGGAACACTAGCAATAAAATATTGAAAACAGGAACACTAGCAATATAATATTGAATACAGGAACACTAGCAATATAATATTGAAAACAGGAACACCAGCAATATAATATTGAATACAGGAACACCAGCAATATAATATTGAATACAGAAACACTAGCAATATAATATTGAATACAGGAACACTAGCAATATAATATTGAATACAGGAACACCAGCAATATAATATTGAATACAGGAACACCAGCAATATAATATTGAATACAGGAACACCAGCAATATAATATTGAATACAGGAACACCAGCAATATAATATTGAATACAGGAACACTAGCAATATAATATTGAAAGTTTACACGGTATTGATACATTTTTTGTACCAAAAAACATGTCCCACACTAAAAGTGATCAAACTGTAACCTAGTAAATTTATGAAGTGGAGAGCGAATGACACAACGAAAAAAGTTAGAATCCTTTTATTTTTCTAGAGCTTTCGAATAAATCAATATCCTAATTTTGACTAATTTTAAACAAAACATATAGAACAAAGAAGTATTGGGTATACCAAAATTAATGAAGTGAAGTCACTTACAGAATTAGCAAATACCTAATAAAGAAAAAAGGAAAAATCATAGAAAGATAATAAGTTATTAACCTAAAATAGTTAAATTGAAAGAACTCACTTGTTCATTGAGTGATGGTGACTGTTTATGAACACATATAGATTCAAATAAACGATTATCACACTGGTTTGAAGTTTGAAATTGATTGAATTTATTTTCTTTAATTGGGTGATCCAAGAAAGAAGTCAATAACTGAAACTGTGACTTAATCTTAGTACATATAAACTATTGTGTAATATTAGCATTAAGGGAGTTATATTAACATTATAGGAAAAATTGATTTGGACATGGTAATAAAAAGAATTGTGGAATGAATAATTAACTTTACAGTTATTACTAAATTTAAACTTAGGACAAACCATTGAGCTGTAACTAAAGAAAAATACCAATGGTGGAATATTTTCATCAATTTTTAGTTAACGTTTAAATCAAATAAAAATTGATGATTCAATATGACAGAACCTGTACAAGAAAAATATTTATATAAATACATAAAGCATATGTAAAGCGCATTTCACTTTCTACATAAAAAGAAGAATAATTCATATAATTTAGTTCAGTGAAGTATGCTATTTCCAAACTAAAGCTGATAAATACTGTCATGAAGTAGTATCAATTGAATATATATTTATTATACTAATCAATATAACTTATCTGCCTAATTACAGGCAGCTTGATAAGGGTCTTAGCCTTTCTAAATTGCTACCAAATAATGTTAGTAGAAAGTAGAACGTATAAGTGAGTGTACAAAGTGTATACTTACACCTAATTAAGGCATTAGAATAACTTTCACCCATTCACTACTCACGATATATTGATTATTAATAATATAATAACACCTGTGTAGTCATTATAAATGTAATCACCAAAGTTTACCTGTGACGATAATGAATGACTTGCACTTATCAATCATTAACTTATATCGTAATGTGCAATGAATTAAAAAGCTACGCACCTTTTTCTTACAATGATAAATTACTAACTAAGTAAGAACTATTGTTATTTCAAACTTAGATGTTATAAAGAAAACAAAACTAATGAAACTTCCTGAAAATTAGTGCAATTAAAATGAATTTTACATAAAAGTTTTGCAGGCTATCATAAATTATTATCGTGGAGCGTATACTAAACTATTCTAGAGATCATTTGAAGGCATCACTGCTGCTATATAATAAACCAGAGAAAAGTTCAATTAGGAACCTCTATTGGAATGTAAAGAAAATAATGAAAAGAGACAGAAGAACACCAACTGAATACTAATTAAGGAGACTCTATATCTCCTATTCGTCTCTAGAACTTCCACCCATATTAATAGGGAAGATATACACTATTATACAGTCACTACAGTCAACACATATTAATAGGGAAGATATACTATTGTACAGTATGGGCCACAAAAATGTTTCCGCTTTTTCAAATACTTGTAAATCGTTAGCCAATGAAAAAAAATGTATATTGGTCTCTTTTTCTCCGCCTCTTATTGTACTATTAACAGGTAAAAACAATTTTGAACTGATGGGCATAGTTTAAGAACAGATAAGCAAAGAGTGAGGGTGATCATTTTTGTCATTGCGCAAAGGTTATTCTTAGAGCTAACTCTGTGATTTTAATTACTATATAATATAAGGAAATTACTATGTAATATAAGGAAAAAAATTATAATGGTACACATTATAATACAGGGTGCTTACTCTTCTTCCTTGGAAAACATTTGGAAATTGAAAAATTGAACAACTTCAGTGACATTTTGATCGCATTCAAATTTTCACTCTGAATATTCCTTCTTCGCTTGTTCATTGCATGGTTAAGGCCCGCTTCACACATGCATTTCTAACAACGCGGGAAAAAGCTCTTCTTAAAATGTGTTTACACTTGCGTTTTTTTATCGCTGATGGGAAAATCACATTAATCTTTTACTTCAGCGATGAAAAAATGCAAGTGTGAACACTTTTTGAGAACAGCTTTTTTCCGCGCTCTTAAAAATGCAAGTGTGAAGCGGGCGAAGAACGAATATTCCTAGTGAAAACTTTAATAAGATCAAAATGTCACTGAAGTTGTTTATTTCCAAAAAGTTTCTAATGAAGAAGTGTAAGCACCTTGTATGTATTATACTGTGTACCATTATAAATTTTTTCCTTTTATTCACTGCCTTTCAATAAGTAAAATCACAGAGTTAGCTCTAAGATAACCTTTGCGCAATGACAAAAATAATCACCCTCACTCTTTGCTTACCTGTTCTTAAGTTATGTCCATCAGTTCAAAAAGGTTTTTACCTGTAAATAGTACAATAAGAGGCGGAGAAAGAGAGACCAAGATACAGTTTTTTCGTCCATTGGCTAACGATTTACAAGTATTTGAAAAAGCGGAAACATTTTTATGGCCCATACTGTACAGTCACTAGCTACAGTCAATCCATATTAATAGGGTAAATGGGAAGATATTCACTATTAACAGTCACTAGTTACAGTTTCATTTCATTTAATTGCAGAAGTTTATCGTTTGTAACAGTACACAGTTAGCCAAAAAGTGTGTTTAGTGACGCACTAATTGAGTTGTTAGGCAAAGTTTGAAGGTAAATAATTTTGTTTGAGCAGCCTTGTGAATTATGTGCAGTGACTGTGAAAATAAATGGCAGAGCAGTGATTAGCACTGAGAAATATCACTGCAGTGATGTGACACTTATTGTGACAGTGCAAAGTGACACTTCAGTCACTGCAGTTATCAGGTCACTGTAGTTCTCACTTCACCGCAGTTAGCAGTTCACTGCAGTTAGCAATTCACAGCAGTTCACAACAGTTATTCTTGTCGCTGCTCTAACTGCCTCTAGCCGAGACTGCAAATGAAATCCTTCTCTGGCATTCACAAATTAGGAAGATTGATGTTCCTATCGCAATTGCACTTTTGGTTGCTTGCTTCTTGCATTACTGCTGAACATAACCACACTGGAGGTATCTTTTCTAAGAACACAAAGCAAATTACAGTAGTTCAGTTGAGACAATATGATTAAGAAAGGTTCACTTCTTGGAGAGAATTAGGCCAGTGCTATATACGTTAGCGTGCACTCAACTCAAATAATTTATGCCATTCTTTCTCTGTTTTGGCCACTAATGTGCAGCTCAACGTACCAGAAATGTTATTTATGGTTCGTTTCAATCGTAATAATCTACTCTAGAACATATGAATGAGACAATCGGGGAAAAATATGTCGAGACGTGACCAAAGCAACAAATCTCTTTGTTATCTTGAAATATTTCTCGAGAATAGAGATAGAACTGTCTGAAATATGACCTCAGTTTCTTTCATAATTCTGATGAATGAATACATTCAATTATTTCGGAAACATTTAGTGAGTAATTTCCAATGGAGATGGCCTTGGCCTCCTTCTTGCTAATGTTATCTTCTTGGTGGAGAATTTACAGGACATTAGCATACCAAATTGGAATCACTAACCGATTTTATTGTTGGAAACATAACACGCTAGACATTCTAATATCCTCCACATGTAATAAAAAGAAGTAGCGAATCTTTTTGTGTGTAGCATTATGCGTAATCTCTAGCGGGGGAGGTACTGACGGTAACTCTTACAGATGATGATGAAGAGGGCTCACAGCACCAACATTTAGCCACATTTTATTCACTAGGGTAAGTTACGGATTATAATTATGTTTCACATCTTCGGTCATATATTAAAAAAACTATAAAATAATTATTTCTTAATTTATATTTTAATTGGTATCCTTGAGCATCCTTTAATTGGCATCCTTGAGACGAATTATGGATACCAATTAAATGTAATGTATAATAATTACTATATATTTTTATCTTATATGACCGAAGATATAAAACTTATAATATACTTTTTCTGTTCACATTTTTATTAAGAATTCAGACAATGAGAAATGGTATTTATTTGCTATAATAAAGTTAAGTATGCATTTAAAAAGGAATTATATTATTCTGCAGTGGAGGAATTAAAAAAGAAATAACATAATGTTTGAAAGTCAATAATGAGTTGGACATGTTTGAGAGAGCATTGGTAAATATTTATAGCAGATTTTTCATATTAGTTATTCTTCGTAAAGTTCCAAACAATCTGACAGTTCATTAATAATGAATGGGATGTTTAACGTACATTAAGCTTGCATATTAGAATGCAGTTTATGGATCATTATTAGCATTAATGTTCCGATAATGATTATATAATTAATACTAGATAATGTGTGATATGATAAATGATGGCGCATTTGGCGCTAATCCTGACAAATTGTGCCAGGGAGGCGGCTTAAATACTTAGTGCTGAGTATATCTGCAATTGGCTGCGATTTACTCAAACAAATCATTTACCTTCCATCCCATTATTTATCCCATTACTCATTCTAACTGCACTGTGCCTAGTAGAGAAACTTAAACGATTGGAGTTATTTGTGAAAAAGAATAGCACAATGACTGATGTCCCACCTTCTTAATATAAGTTAATTAAGTTCTGTGAGTATTAAAATAAACAATAAACAATATATACACTCTTGATATATCAAATTGTAACAGAAGGTAGGAAGGTTCTTTTGCAGGTGACAGTACAAGAGTAGCTTTTGAATGACGGCTACTTAACTGTGAATTGCAAGTCTTCCCCACCACTCAATCTGACTATTGATAAGTCATTTATCACGCCCAGAACTCTTCATTTTAACTCCGCTGATAAAAAAAGCAAGAGAGAAAAAATACCAGAGTTGAGCATGTGAACTTAAGCTGCCGAGTGCTCTAGCTTTATATTAATCAATTCATCGATATGAGACACTTAAAGGCTCTTTTCGTAGTCATCGGTAAAACATTCTGACTTTTGACCACATTATTGCTGCATCCCTAGCGAATATATGCACTAAACGTTTTATTTTTTATCCTCAGTATCATTCATTAGGTTTCAACGGTAATGAGTTGGGTATTGAGCAGCAAGTTATGGCTCATAATACAGGTATATTAAATGATAGCCAGTGAAAAGAGTTAGCGCTATAATAGGGTCCAATAGTCCCCTCTTTATTTCATAAGTAGTAATATTTTATGTTAATAATCCCTGAAGGAGCAAGAAAATGACTGGAGAGTCCTTCGCGTCCTTACAGCACACCACTAAATTCAATGTTCCTGGAATTGAATTTCTAGGGAATTGTTCTTCAATTCCTTCAATAATGAAAGCGAAGAGTATTATTTTTACTGCATTAATATTTAATCTCCTCTGTTGTAATAAGATTTATTAATTAAATCTGACATATAAATAGGGGTAAAAATGTTTAATTCAATCAGTCGTTTTTAGAACGTTTCAATATTTTCCACACCCACGCATTTGTTCTTTCTGTTGAATAGTAATGATTGATCTGGTGCGTGGGAATAGTGATGAGAAAATGGACCACAAAGGACCTTTTGGAAATCTGCCCAAACAATACTAACAATATTCCTAAGACAATGGCACAGGCATCAGATAACATCATAAGTATATATATAACTTGGGAGTATCTTCTCTGTTATTGGGGAAGTGAATGACTATTGTTATAATGAATAGATATGGGGAGACTTTTAGTGTGATTTACACTCTATCAAGAGTATTATATGCGCATGTGTAGTTGTGTATTGGATTTGTAATGATATTCAAACCATTAGGAGCTCTATTTACATGTATATGACATCCCTACATAGTAAATACACTGGTAACACTAAATACTTAAAGGTGCTACTTCAATGAACGAAAAGGAGTTACATATTCAATTGAAGAATAAAACTGTAAGACTGCCATGTAGGTTTAACTTCATACTTAGCAGATACGGTAGAACATTCTCCGTAACTATATCGGCATTGTAAGATCAATTCACACACATTTCTTATGCATTAGCTAATTAATAAAATCATATAAACAATATAACTCTCATGCAACCATTAATCTATTTTTATTATATAAAAAGACTTCCATCTTTCCATTAACAACGATATTAATTAGAAACACCATATCAAGACATCAGAAAAGGTTAATGTTACTCTTCATAAAATATGTACGAAGTGTTTTTTCTCAATGTGCGGAATGGTTATAGGATTCGATTCCCTCTGAGGGAGTTGAATCCTTCATCTTTCTAATATGTTTCCCTTCCAAATCTTTCTGTTCTTTCTCTGAATGCCCCTAAATCCCCTGATTTATTTCCACAGTCACCATAAGAAATGAATATAAAACACTAGAAAAAGTAAAATATGTGCATGATATTTACTAGGGTTTGTTGTCCAATGGAGATGCCACATAGTGTCGACAAATTCACACAATACAAATAAACATTTCGACTGGTTACTAATTCTTGAAAATTTGTATCTCATCAACTATTATTGGTGGAAACTTGAAGTAAAAAGCATTTAAATCGACCGCTTGGTAGTTCTATATAATCTATAGTATTAATTCAAAAATGATACATCCTAATTTACTCATAATAAATAAAGATGCACTGTGATATCGGTGTATCTAAATTAATAGTGATGAGGAAAGAAAAGACGATTTTATGAAAATTTAACTAAAATTATACTCGTTCTATTGACAAAGTTATTTAAGTTTTTGGCTATTTTTTATTTAAATTTCAAAAGCTTTGCACAAAGCATGTATGACAGTAAATAAATATTATACGTATGTTATTCGTTTATTAGTTAGTATAGCGTATCCATTCCTCGGATCCAATTACATGTGATAATTTGCAAAGATAATCTGATAATTGGTGAGGTTAATGGAGCTACAACACCATTAAGAAAAAGACGGTTCAGCTCATCTATCGAAAGGTACATTGAAATTATGGTATAGTTTCTTAGTATTATATAATTAAGTAGTATTTATCTATCACAATATTATAAAATTATTTAGTATTTGTTTATCATAATATGGTGAAATTAATTCACTGTATTTATTTGATATGGTTTTTTCCCTATACAACTCCTTCTCTTTCATGAAAGGTATTTAATATTGTGAGAAAGAATTGCTATTTCCCTTATTTCTTATGTATTTTTAGCCGTAATACCAACTTTGATAACTAATATAGGTTAATTTGCAGCTCGTGTGAACTCATGCGTATTTTATTAGATCCGACCTAAACATCTCTAATATCAACTATTTGACATCTATTTATAATGAATTAATTAAATATTAGATAAAGAATTAATTAAATATTAGATAATGAATTCATTGAATATTAGATAAGATCTTGCTTGCTCCATCTAATTAATTATCAAAGGAATCAAATAAGAGAATTCATTTAATCGTTTCAGATTTTAATTACCTATAGACATTTTTCTTGGTACTTATTTCAATAAGAATTTCATATATCATAGCGTTATTGAATACGAAATGTCAAAGATTCTTAGAATAGTGTTTCAATATCAGAACCATTCAGTGTCAGTAATGCCATCAACAGAGAGAAAAGAAGCTGTAAGAAGTTGTAGAAGTAATTCAGAGTCTCTTCTCTAGTTATATTGGTTCAGATTTAGAAGAAAGGAAGCCTGAGAAGTTGGTGCGGGTGAAAGCAATTGGTTCGAATCAGAAAGGCAATACATATATTTTTTGTTGGTAGTGGCGCATTATAGAGACAGAGGTCTATTGATGGTCTATAGCTAGACTTCAGCCCAAGACAATTGGACTTCAATCTCCTGATCGATACAGAGCTTGTCGAATTGAATGTAACAATGGTGGTACATTAAAGGGGCCATGTGATGGTACCGTGGTGACTAGTCCGACACATTTCACCAAGGAAAATCTAATAGCCAATATTCTTCATGTTCTAATACACAAACTAATATAGTATTGCTGTAGTGCATTATATGTGTTCATTGTTGCTCTTAGTAATAACCTGCTGATTTGTAGAAGCTGACTAAGTGCGACATCTCTTGCGACAAATTCTGTGCAGCTCCAATATGTGGCACTGGAACCACGGCCACATGAGTAATGTTATTGGGACTTTACATCTAGTCGCTAATATTGGGAAAATTAAAGCGAAACACTACACAGTAATCCTCTTATGAATGTAGTGACTTTTTGTGAATTCTATTGATTTGGAAAGTCAATTGGCCATTTATTGACACAAAAAAAAAGCTGTGAGTACAATGTTGAATCATTTTAAAATCACATAAGAGTAATTTATCAATATTGAGGTAGACATTTTTTTAAATATTTAATCATAGCATTTAATTTATTTCAAAACATTTCAGATCTAATATCATTCACTACAGTTATTATTAATCAAAATATTTTTCATTTTTCCAAGTTCTATCGGTTCAAAGAAGTTTACATATTCCAGGTTCTCTGCCCCATTAATTTCCAGATGAATTACTTCATATTCAACAAAGAGGTATTTTGATTGGCTAAATTGTTTACGAAGTGTTCGTTCATTTTTCCATGGCGTGATTTATGATTCCTGGCCCATATTTCTATTTGTTGTGAACTTGTACTATGCTATAGTTCATAATATATTATAGACTTTCCTAAGTGAATAATAAATATTGAACTTATGAATAAAATAATTATTTAATGCATTCTGCAACGGATTTGTAATGTCCCTTTTTACTTCCTGCAATGGATTTGTTATTTTTCTCTTACTTCCTGCAATAGGTGTGTTATTTCCCTCTTACTTCCTGCAATAGGTGTGTTATTTCCCTCTTACTTCCTGCAACGGATCAATTATTTCCCTCTTACTTCCTGCAATTGGTGTGTTATTTCTCTTTTTTTTATTATTCATTCATTCAATTCAGGTGTAAGTGCATAATAATAAAAAAGAATTATCAGATTCTAACTCTAATTTATCATTTTTTTCTCTTTGTTTTTGATATTCTAACTATATGTAAAAAACTATTCCTCTTTTCAATTTTTATACTTATTCCGTATAGAGAGAATTTCCAAAGAAATTAGTGCAC
This sequence comes from Caprella mutica, assembly GCA_947561585.1. NCBI lineage: Eukaryota > Metazoa > Arthropoda > Malacostraca > Amphipoda > Caprellidae > Caprella > Caprella mutica. Next base: position 27,924 of record CANNZV010004670.1, read on the forward strand.
AGGAAGCAGTTTCAGGAGATTGGAGTTATTTAAATAATTAGGTTACCATTCACTAGTCTACAGTAACTTTTTTCCAATGTGTGGAGAATTAGAGCCACATCTTGTATTGCCATTGCATGCTGTGAGAGACTATCTCTAAAATTAGTTACGAAGTGTTGATTTACAATACTAATTACACACAGAACGTGTAGAATGGCAATACTATATTAAGATGTTAATATAGGCTAAATAGAATATGTTTCATATCGGTAGATTTTAACGAATTGCTAAATAAAATTGACTATCATCTGTAGATTACGAGTATGCTCGTTGACGAGCATTGACGGACAATCCTAATAATTCACCTTTATTAATTAATCTGATTAATTGACTTCAATCATTACTGTGAATTTTAACCAGAATAGTATATATTTTATACAGTATGTATTTTATTGTGTATAAACTGTAACTTTGATTTGTTGTCCAATAAAAAACAACTGATTTCATCGTTCTATAAATACTCTATTGTAATATTAAATCTTTACTATATTAAGAGCCACTTCCGTCCATGTGTCTGTCACATTACAATCGTCACAAAATGGGTTAAACAGTCTTTCTATCAACAGCGCCTCATAAAGCTGGTGGCAAATAGAAGGATTCAAAGAAACACAAATTAAAAGGAAACACTCAAAATCTCTTGCAGTATCATTGATACGGTTGACATGCACTGCTATTTATTATTCAAAATATCATTGATTTGACTTAGAAAGTAAACAAAATAGTTATGTTAGAATTATAATCCTAAGCCCATTATATTAATTGAATTCTCAATGAATGAGCAATAGGTACTGGACAAGTATATAATTAATATTAAATATAGTATTGATATGTTTTAATAAATTATCAATGAACATTAATACATTAATATAATCACACTCACCCGTTACGCTTCCAATGTAACCACAGAGAGAGAAATGGAGATACACCAGCGGATAATAGTTAAATCTCACTGGGACTTGGTTACTTTCAAACAATGAAATGTGATATATGCTTAATGTGAAACAACCTTAATCTATCTTATGAAGAACGAGTGAGACGACAAAAAAAGTTTCCATCCTTTTATTTTTCTAGAGCTTTCGAATAATTCAATATTCATTATCAATATCCTAATTTTGACTAATTTTAAACAAAATAAGTAGTAATAAGAAGTATTATGGATACCAATATTAAAAAAGTCACCTAACTAATTCACCTAATAATAAAGAAAAAGGAAAAATCATAGAAAATAATAAGTTATTAACCCAAAGTTAAATTAACTCACTTGTTCGTTGAGCGATGGAGACTGTTTATGAATGTACATAGATTCCAATAAACGAATATCACACTGGTTTGAAGTTTTTTCCTTAAGGTTCGTTTTGCATGCATCGATTGATGCGATCATCGCTCAACAATGATCGTCCAGCAATAGAAATACATTGAACTATAGCTCGAGGGTAATCGCTCGTTGGAAAACATTTCACTAGGAATAGCATTGAACTAGTGCTCAGCGATAATCACTAGACGATGATCGCAATTAACAATCGCTGCATGTAAAACGTACCTTTAGGGCCCCTGCACACGATCGTTCTTCGCCGTCCGGCGATTGACGCATGACCCTAAAATAGCATTAACTCTCGGGTAAGTGGGCACACGAGCGTTCTTTGCCGTCCGGCAGAGAGACGGACAATTCTGAACGCAGGGTAATGCGTTCCCTTGACGGTTGGTGACTGCCGCATTACCAGTCAATTCTATTAAATCTACGTGTGGGTGCGCACACGGACGGTTTGTTGCCGCTTCTTTCAATGGTAATTGTAAGTAAATAGTAAAGATAGAAACATTTTTATTGAACACAAAAGAGAGAAATTTTTGTCCCTACATTTTAACAGTCTGTGAGTTATTACAAAGAAATAATAAAACGAGATAACAGAGTTAATTCAGGTATTTCTTTATCGATCAAGCCCTTATGAAGTTAATATAAACTTTATGAATGAATATGTACCGATACTTATTGGTAACCGATATACGTACCAATAACAATTACTTTACAATTTTGATCCGTTTAGGTATAGTGTGACTAGTTAGATAACCAACAGTATGATTAATTAGGTATAGTGTGACTGGTTAGATAGCCTACAGTGTAACTAGTTAGGTATAATGTGACTGGTACATGCTACAAGTCACTCTCTATGCATCTGGGTTAATTTTCCATTGCGGCACACGCTCGTGTGCCCTGGCCATGCGGCTGCGTTCATTTGACGTTGCGGCGATGGAACGCTCGTGTGCGGGGGCCCTTAATTGGGTGATTATGATTTAAAGAATGATTACGAATTGAACTATATGGTTGGGAGCTATAGGGATTATTTGTTCTAAAGGATATTCTTTTAGAACTGAAATTTTTCTTTAACAAAGATTAAATATGTTGAGTTTCTATCGTTGTCTAGATAGATAATTATCCCCACTTTGTTTTAAAAAGTGTTCGATTTGTTTTATTCAGTTCTAATACGATATTTCTATTATTCTTCAGAATTATTTAAAGAATGAACCCGATGGCACTCGAATTAAGTAACGTCAAGCTTGACTCTTACCATTTATAACTATCAACATTCGAAAAACCTTCACAGTTTTATTTTGTCAGAGTGAGAAAAGATCAACAGGATTCAGGAGAAAATTGTTTTAGATCTCCCATCTTTTTTAGCTAAAGGTTTGCACTTTGCAAGTGCAGCTTTCAATTGATATTTTTATCCATTCCAATATTCAATAAATAAGGTAAATTCCACTTGTACTATTGCTTTTATTGTATATTCTTTAATTTGATTAACAAACAACCTTTATGGATATTGTGAAATAATTAGTGATGGTAATTTTGAAATCTTGAATCAAATAGATAGTGGTAGTTAGTGTAATTGGATAATTCAGTAGAGTTAAGATAACTGTAGTGACGATTCTATTTTGTTTATTATTAACAATATTCAAAATTATTGTAACTAATAATTCTTTTGGGTAATTATTGTCACTACTTGTTTCAATTTAATATCTTAAAAATTGTGAAGTATGTACTTATTTCATTCTCCTTCGTAGATTGGGTAGTTTTAAAACTTTAAATCCAATATTTACATTGCATTTCAAGAATTATTTTTCTAATCGGTTGCCTTACCACAAGTAACTACAGATGAGATACTTACTCAATGTTTTAGTTATAATGTGATCTGTGATGCACTTTAGTGACACGGTATTGTGAGTTGTATATTTTTCTCATTGTACCTATAGGTCCTCAAATATTAAATTGCCTATTTTGAAAAAATCTTTAGTTATTTGGAATTGATGTAAATATGAAAAAGTACTAAGTCATCCAAACGCCAAATCGTTGAATAATAACAAAAACTTGATGAACTCGACCGAGCACTCGTAGAGCGAATAACTTTACCGCCCCTTCAATCGATTTTGACCTTCTCGTGACCTTGACCTTTGACCCGATCACGCCAAGAACCAACCAAATGGTTCCTGAATAATGACCAATCATCCCACCAAATTTCGGGCAATTCGGTTGAATACATTTTGAGTTATGCGAATGACAAAATTACAAACAAACATTCTATAAGTTATTCGTTCACCGATGAAAACTAACCTTCCGCAATATTGCGAGGGTAATAAAACTTCATAAAGGCTGTCCTCAAAGAGAAAGTTAATACTGCCTTAATATCTCCTTGTTTCCTTGTTATAAATTCATTGCAGTGAAACAGAACAGTACTTACCTTCTCTCTCCTCTATTTATGAGTGCATTATGTTTCAATAAGATAAAATTAGGGATGTAATGGAAATAGAGTGCTAAATAAATTAGCATGTACTCCCAATTCATGTCTGAATTAAATAATAATCATTAAGAATTATTGGATGATTACCTACCTATATTTTACGTATTCCTTCGTAACGTATTACTAACATTTCTTATCACAAACAGAGTCATGGATGGCATCGTTGAAAGTTAAAATTTTTGTTTCAATCAAACTAAGTAGCTCTTGGATTCCAGAGTTTTTTTCTCTTCAAATTCTGACAGATGCTAACGCCATTCCTTATAAAAAATTCTGTTCACGCTTTTGACGCTCTTATATGTAGCTTATTAACATAAAATGAATTAATATTCACTGAAAATCGATGTCAAGTATCAAACTATCATAACTAAAGATACTAGTAGAAGCGATATATCAAAAAATAAGGGCGTTTTCATATATCCATTTTATGAACACTGATTAAAGTTCAATCTATTGTATAGATAAAAAACAGAAAACTGATAAGATAAATAATATACGACAGTTGGTGGTAAAATTCATTGTCTAGTCCAGGTTTTCTACCCTGTCCCCGATGATGAATCTTGCTATTCGGAAGCTCGAGATCTTGAAAAACTTCACCGTTCAAATTACCTTCTGGAAAATATTAGGTGAGTGCGACGGACAGACAGGCAGAAGCCGCTACTACGCAGATGAATCTACCCAATATCGTTACAATATTGGCACAATCTTGTCCCGAGAAAGAATGATACTTGGGTCTTATTATGATATTGATTTTCAATTCATATGAATATTACACCGTTTTGTCTTAATAAATATACTGTAAAATGTGCTACTTTAAAAATTCACCAAACCCTGAAAAATAGATATTTTATATTTTCATGAGTACCTGAATTTGATAAATGAAGAATTTTTGTACAAACCATTCAATGACTTTTCCAAACGTATAAAATAATAAATGGAAAAATGTGAAGTGAAATGTTCAATAATAACTGCATGCGTATACGATATTTTATTACGAATATAACTTATGCAGTTTGATATTAAATTAAATTATTAAGCTCATTGTATTAATTTTCAAATAGTGCAATCCATTCATATCCATTGATCCAATTTATTCGGAAAATAATAACTTATTATTGGAGAACCAATCCGTGTTCTCTATTGCCATCAAACTGGTAACATCAAGTCAAGATAATTAAAATAATAAACCGTTCATAAATAATGAAATTCTGAAACAGGGGATCGAATCTCAGACCTGAGTCCTGCAATGTTAATGGAATGGAGTGTTAGAAAAAGATTTCTGGAGTTAGATTCCCGAAGAGGGAATTAAATTCTTTATATCTTCAAAGTACGTTATTTCTTGAATTAGTTAGACTTCTTTTCTATCTTTATTTCTATGTAATGAAAGAAGAACTTTTTATATAGTTCATGTGAGATATTCTGAAAGGAAGTTATCAGTCTATTTTTTGTAAATAAAATTGATCATATTTTCATTCAAATAATTCTCCTTTAATTAATGTTCAATAATATTGTAGGCACTAAATTTGGAAAAAATATTCAATATCAATTTTACAAAGAGCCTCACTAGCCATGTTATCAATATTGTATGGTTCTTTTTCTCCTTTTTCACTCTTTCTAATTATAATTAAGACACGATACCCTGTAGCTGAGTCTCCTGCAGTAGATATAACAGCTAAATGCTTATTGCGATGGCCAGGCAAGCTTTATATTCCCTTAGAATATCAAAGGAACATCACAAGGGATGATCCTCTTGCCGAGTCTCGAGCGTTTCTTTGCTGTTACAATTTCTGTTTATTTACCAAGATCTTCGTGAGGACGAAAAGTCTCCCATTAACGAGATTGCCTTTGCATGTTGTCGAGATAATTCATCTGGAAATTCTATTCCTAAATAAAAATGAACCGGAATTCTATCAGGAGTGTATATCTTTATCAGTTAAATATCAAAGGTAGAATTTAATTCTTTGAATATCTTCTTTATTCATATATATGTATCATTCCAATTCTTTGATGTAAAATGATCCTTTTGTTGAGAGGCTTCAAAGTAACATCAGTTGGGAATGTTCCCGTTCAGTTGCGGCAGTGAGTAACTCAGGCAAATAATGACGTCGCTGCAAGAGTCTGAGGCCTCAGACTTTCCACTCCCAGAAAGAAAAGGAAGACCCATTTAAAGGAGCCATAAATTCACAAAGTATCTCAGATATTTCCAATATGCTAACACATTTTCTCCATTGATTCTTTTGTAATGTATGGCGTAGATTCCATCAGGCGGGCCTGTCAATACTTCCTAGCCGCAAGTGTTTGCTCGAAATAATTTAAATAGTGGTAGCGGTTTTTCGGACTAGATTCGCAAATGTGTTGACTTTTTTTGATGTAGATGTATGCATTGGAATGCAAGTGATGTTGATAACTGAGTTGGAACTGCATACATCTAAAGTTATACCTCAGGTCAAACTTGTGATGAATGGTAATTGATTGGTTGTAGCGGTGGGAGGAACGGAATCTGAATAGCTTCACCTTTAAATAATCATACTCAGAGAAACAATTATATTTTAGATCTCCATTGAAAGTAAATTTGTGGTTTGAATAGAACGTTTCTCAATAACTTTTCATTATCGGTAATAATTATTGAAAGTGTGATCTATACTTCTTATACAGTTAATCTATTTTGTTATATTTAAAATATAGCAAAATAAGTTTTTATGCACACTTTTTTTCACTTGACTATACTTCTTCTCATTTTAGCGCCGGGTAGAATAGGGAAAAGAATTGGCCATTAGCTATTTGGACACAGGTAAAAAAGGACCCGTATAATGTCCTATCATTATCGATGAAACTCTCAAAGAAGAAGCATTTTTTCCGAATCAAAAGTTCCAGTGACTGTGATGGTGTCCAAAGTTCCATATTAGATTATATAGAAACCATTAAGGAGACACAGCAAACTTCTGCTAAATTATTGCAGCATAAATAATAATTAGAGCCATTTCTAAAATACTTAATAAATGCTTCACTGATAAATAAAGTAGTTTCCTTTGGAGTAACAATATTTATGCGGTATAAATACTTAGCTTTATGAAGTGTTTCAATACTTATCTTTATGAAAAGTTTCAATACTTATCTTTTAATTGATATCTAATGTAATAGAATGTTCTTCGTCCATTGAAATATTAATGAATGATTACTCTCATTCCATAGACATGAAATATTAAATATTCTTTATTGAAAAGAAGGAATTTGCTGTTTATTTAATAAGTTATGTGAAGAAATAAAGATCGTTTGAAGTAACTAATACGTACGACAGTCATTAATTTCTATGAAATATTATATATAGTGTTATTGATATGCGTACTATTATTACTATATTATTATGTTAATGAAATCTTACATAATATTCTGATCTAGTACTTACTATATTGTTAATTAAATACTACATGAGTATAATAAAATACTATTTTATATCCATTTAATAATATTCTATTACTCTATTCAGAAGTGTTGCATACTAACAAGCAATCATAAAATCCATATTAATATAGATATATCGAAATTAATTTCAATAGCTACAAAATACAATGACTATCTAATAGTGATGTTTCATTCGTTTCCACTGTCAATTATTATTGCAATTTGAACGTCTGAAGCACTACCAATTGTCACAACTTGAGGGAATTGTTAGTCTGAAGGAATTTATGATTGGAATTTCATGCATTGAGACCCGTCAAATTGAAATACTTGACTGAAGAAGATATTAATATTGCAGACAAGCTAGAGAATATACTTCTCTATTGCTGTCACGGTTCTACATGATAAACTCTAAAGACGCTATATGGTATATAGGCAGTTTAGAAATAGTACATCTTCGTAATTACTCTATCACGCTTCTTTCCATAATTTTCTAATTTGTATTCATATCGGGGAAAACATATTCCTTGCAAATTACCACAGCACAAAACTGACGGGAAAACACTACACCAACAAACTCTGTTCAAAGCAAATCATACCTTAACACTGTTTCACAATTTCTAGAGATAGAATTCGTGTCTATGGAAGAAAAAACCAACCGGTTCGAATGAAAATATGTGGAGAACGTGAGGCCAGTAATAGAGACTCCAACACATTCCACCTGATGAGATTTCAGTCCAAATTCTTAATTTTAGAAGATCAATTCTAATCTCAACTTCCACTTGTTCTTAGGAATAAACGCAGCAACCATGAAACAAATCTCTATTGCTCCTGGAGGAATTCTTTTAATAGCACTAAAAACCACCATCAAACAGCTTCTAATGTTATTACAAATTCTAAAATGATCCACTCATTTAACCTATGAACATTTTAATTGTGAAGAAGCCTGTCAACCGCAGTTTTCATTGCAGTAACAAAAGTAAGGTAAGTAATTATACATGGGAATATATTGATAGCAGGTGATTGCTTAAAAGTAAACCTGGTGATAATGAGAAGCGTGCCTTTTATTCGTCTGCTTCGATACCCAACTGACAAAAAACTTTAATTGGTTGCTCATGACTTTCAATTGAAATCTTTCCACTTTTTGCATTGAAGAGTTTCACTTTGAGAGACACTGGCTTCGGTATCAAAGGAATATTTTAAAGGTAGAATTAATGGATTATCACTTGGTGGAAAACATCTGAGGAACTGCATTTTTTTGTATTAAGTTCAACTTTGGAGGAACATTTTTTGTAATAAATTATGTAAATTTCAATGTTTTGTTCACCTTTCACTGAACGGAAAATTGTGAAAAAAAATTGTACATTCAATGTTAAATCGAAAATTTGATATTTTTAAAAGAGCAAAAACACTACGAAAATATTTTCAAATTTATCAAGTCTAATTGATGATTTGTAGCACCAGAAATAACGATAACACTATGCTGGTAAAATTGAAAATATTATTGAGAAGTACCTACCTAGCTAATTGGAAAAGTGAAACATTGCAATCATTCGCCTCTATAACCTTGTTATTGAAATAATAATTAGATTACAATTATATTAAATGTTCTGTGCGTGTCAGTTCGTGACGAAATCGTACATATTGTATCCTCTTCACCGACACATTTTAACTACGCAACTTTGGGGGGAAAAAAGAGGCGCTGTGTAAGGAACTTATAATACATTTACTGCATCTATTCTATAGGTAGAATATATATTGCAAACTGTAAACATATAAAAATGTTACATATAAATATTCAATATCACCTAAATTAACCAAAATTGTACATTATAGTAGTTTGATATGGTATGTACTTTGTGAAAATAGTACTACTGTTACCACAATCTCTGAGAGAAGCAGAGTACAAAGTCTGTTTAACCAAATAGAAAGTGATGGTGGAGTTATGGTAGATTAAGAGGGGAGGCCTCGTTCTAATTTTTGAACAATCTCACCATAATTTTCTCACAATCCCTAACGCAGTTTCGTCCTCCCTCAACAAAAAGTTGATGTAAAATATTTTTCGTACAACTATAAGCATTTCAATTATTGCATTTGCTTGAAGCATCAGTGCAGAAATTACTTACTGGTTACCATACCTTAGATTTAATTAAAGTTAACAATTAAATAATGACGATAAAATATTAGATTATTAAATTCAATGCCAGAGATATCATTAAAATCTAACACTGTAGATTTAAAATAATTTCTTATTTATCGAACCATGA
>CANNZV010004671.1:23-37415 GCA_947561585.1 Caprella mutica
TTATCATACTAATATCATATAACATTATAATACTCGTCGAGTAAAAGCGGTCACCAGAAAAAAAACGCACGACGGAAACTATTAGTATAGATGTTATAATGTATGGAACAATACATTATAATGGAGGGAGCTTATAAATATGTTAATAATTACAAGTTTATAGCTTCTGGTTTTAAAGTGACAGCACAATTACTAATTATTGGGAATGGAAAATTAAATGGCGATATTTCAAGTGGAATGATAAGGAGGAGATGACTTGGTAAGTAATATGAGTGTTATGGATTGTAGGAGCGTATCAGTGAGTAGTAAAGAAAAAGTGATAACCTTGAAATACAATGAGTGCTTTTATTATAAACAAAGAATTTGTCACGGAGAAGATATTGAATGAACGTGACCTATAAAGATACGGGCACAATGTAACCTTTGCCCGCAAAGTCAGGGTACGGGATGGTATGCGATATACTAGCCCGTGTATTTAAGGTACGGGATAGAAGTCTATTCAAATAAATCCTTTCAATTTTTATAAATAAATCATCATAGATACTAAAAATTACGTATATACGAATTGAGATACTGAGCAGTACCTTAAAAAAATGCTAATACCAAAATAGAAGTTACATACGAGTTGAAGATGAACTAGAATTAGAAACTGCAAATACCCTAATTGCACTCCATTAGCAAGACGCACTGGAATGGTGAGGAGGGAAATGAAGAGGTGAGGACATTAGGAGGTGATTGCACAAGAGGTGAATGGTGAACGTGACCACAGTGACTCATCTACAGTGACTGCAGAGAGAACAATTACACAGTGACTGCTGCTGAACTTGGTTAGCTCTAGAACTAACAAAGAGTCAATTTCACTTGTTTCTAATTCTGCATCTCATTAATTATTATTGGTAGATAATTGAATATTTTTATTGTTAATATTAGAAGACAATTTCTTATTGATTAGTATCCCTGATACCTAAAGGTATCATGGATACTAACTCAAATATCACTGTCTCCTTATATTAACAATAAGAAAAGTTCGAGTATCTACCAACAACAATTAATGAGATGCAGAATTAGAAAGCAGTTAAATTGACTCTTTGGCAGTCTAGTGCTAAGATTGGGATGCTAGTGTAGGTATATTCAAAAAAAGAACAAATTTAGGAAAAATAATGACCAGCTGAGCACATTTGTAACCCTTTCTTTTACTCAGAACTGTGTTCAGTGTACCTATCAATGACCTGAACTCCTGAACCCGACAGATATGTATATAATGAACATAGAGATATATGAACTGTATATGTACATAATGAACATAGAGATATATGTACTGTATATGTACATAATGAACATAGAGATATATGTACTGTATATGTACATAATGAACATAGAGATATATGTACTGTATATGTACATAATGAACATAGAGATATATGTACTGTATATGTACATAATGAACATAGAGATATATGTACTGTATATGTACATAATGAACATAGAGATATATGTACTGTATATGTACATAATGAACATAGAGATATATGTACTGTATATGTACATAATGAACATAGAGATATATGTACTGTATATGTACATAATGAACATAGAGATATATGTACTGTATATGTACATAATGAACATAGAGATATATGTAATGTATATGTACATAATGAACATAGAGATATATGTACTGTATATGTACATAATGAACATAGAGATATATGTACTGTATATGTACATAATGAACATAGAGATATATGTACTGTATATGTACATAATGAACATAGAGATATATGTAATGTATATGTACATAATGAACATAGAGATATATGTAATGTATATGTACATAATGAACATAGAGATATATGTACATAATGAACATAGAGATATATGAACTGTATATGTATATAATGAACATAGAGATATATGTACTGTATATGTACATAATGAACATAGAGATATATGTACTGTATATGTACATAATGAACATAGAGATATATGTACTGTATATGTACATAATGAACATACAGATATATTTACTGTATATGTACATAATGAACATACAGATATATGAACTGTATATGTATATAATGAACATAGAGATATATGTACTGTATATGTACATAATGAACATAGAGATATATGTACTGTATATGTACATAATGAACATACAGATATATTTACTGTATATGTACATAATGAACATACAGATATATGAACTGTATATGTACATAATGAACATAGAGATATATGTACATAATGAACATACAGATATATTTACTGTATATGTACATAATGAACATAGAGATATATGTACCTACTGTATGTGTATAACGAGCATACGAGGATATTGGCTGCCAAAGGAATTCAAAAACGTGAAAGATGTTCATTTCGCATTAATTAAAATAAAATTACTGAAATACTTTTTAATTTCTAAACAGGGGTAGAAAAATTAGCAGTTTAGTATGGCTGGTAATTTAGAAGAGAATATTTAGATTTAGAGCTTAGAGAGGCTCTAGATAGAATCTTTTGGTTAGAAGTTAGAACATTCAAAAAGAAGTCAAAGAAGGTGAACGGACCAAGGCATGCACCAGTGCATTTAAAAGGAGTGCTGCAATGCACTCAAAAACGTGAGAGGTCACTGAAGTGCATTAAGAACAGGGTAACTTACGAATTATCGGACAATGAAACATTTTCGGACATAAGGAAAGATATATAATTTAATATTTTAACTCGTTATTATAATTGGTATCCATGATACCTGCTTACATGTATCATGGATGCCAATTTAAATACCACAGGTATCATGGATACGAATTAAGATAACCAGCTGGTATCAGGGATACCAATTGAAATAATCAGTTAATTTGTTAAATAATTCATTTTTTCTTATATACCAGAAAATTCCACTGATTAGAACTAACCATCTTTTAACATCATCATGAACATATTTGATGGAGTTTATATCACACATCAAAATTCTAACAACATTTAGTAGAGAGTGAGTCTACAAAGGTGAATAAAATTAAAAGAACTTAGAAGAAGCAGTCAAAGAGGAAAGTGGCTCTACGAACAAAGACATCAGCAGACAATGCTAATGGTTGCAGAAAAGCTACTGAAAAGGTCATAGCATGAGTATGACATAACATGGAGACTACAGGAAAAGATCTAATACTAACTTTGACAAGCATATCGCTATTACCAGTCTCCAGAAGTATAGTGTTTAGAAATTACGGTAAAATTACATTGATGTGCACTAGGAAGAACAGGTTTAGGATACTCCACACACATAATGTACATTTGAACATTGTACTTGAAAACTATTGAAACAGTTTTAAATAGATTTGATTGGTATAGTTTACGTGAAAAAAGTGGTATTAGGCCTTTTAATAAGAAAAAAAAATCCAAATGTTAATATTTAATAATTGTGATCGGAAATTAGGTACAGTAGAACACCTCTATAATGAAATCCTGTATAGTGAATGTAAACTCTGGAGTAAGGAAGTAGCCTGTATAGTGAACAAATATTCTCAAGTCTGCCAAAAATTGGTCATCACTTTTCTGAAACTGATGACCAATTTATGGCAGACTAAAGAAAATTAGTTCACTATAGAGGCTACTTCCTTACTCAGGACACTACATTCACTATACAGGATTTCACTATAGAGGCTACTTCCTTACTCAGGACACTACATTCACTATACAGGATTTCACTATAGAGCAGTTCTACTGTACAACATTTTAAACAGACAAACAGAAGAGTCAACAGTGAACCACAGGACAGCAGATCACACTGTTCAGATGAAGTTACTCATCGCTTCAACATACAGAGTATCAAGGCATAGATTACGTAGTGTATAACATATAGATTAGGTTTATAGACTATAGCGTATAATAGTATATCACCAATGTGCTAGAATTACAACAGACGTAACTACGCACAGAAATAAGATACGGGAAGGTGTATACCTGCATAGTTTGCGGTGATGGAGTATATGCGAGTGATAGCCTTGGATATAAAAATAATGGTGAAGAGTGATATAGATAATAAATGCTTTACTGATATAAGTGTTTTGGTGTTAGTTTAAATTGAAGTTAAATCAAAATACTGTTATATAGATAAACAAACGCCAGTTGCTGACTTTTGTAAAATAAAGATAAAAACTATATAAATGCGTGGTAATTAGAGTTGTGACAATGAGCTTTTAAAATCATAGATCCTGAAAATATTATAGATGGAGAGAATTAAAGAGTATTGAATGGTTCTATGGTAGTATTCGATACCATTTCGTCCCGTCTGTGGTATTCATAAGATCTATGATTTTAAAAGCATATCGTCTTACCTAATTACAAATCAGTATACTCTAAATGGGGAAATACTTAAGTAGTTACTTATTCAAAATACAAAAAATAAACGATAGTGCAAAATATGAACCGATTAATAAGTTACCGCATTATAATTCTCTCGTAGAGAACAGCTAAAGAAATGATATCATTTGAATATATGGCAAACTATTATGACTCTTATGCACTCTGTGATTAGGTGCCATGTTATCTTATCAGGAGGCGTACACTGATAACACTGATTGTGACGATAAGAACAGGACTGATAAGAAGGAGAGATGAGATTTACAGATGCTGTTAGATTAACTTAAGGCTTTTAATTACCAGCAAGATGTATATAAAAGATATTGAATTATAGATATCCATGGCTTAAGATATAGATATCTATATATCTATTGCTAAGGATATAGATAAGAAAGATATTAGAAGAGGCTAATCAATAAAAAAAAACTATCAGATTCATCACAGCACAGCAATTCCATCACTAGAGTAATTCCATTACTCTACTAACGCAGTACACACAATAGAACATTATTCACTTCAAATCATTGAAATAAATAAATATCTACATTTTACCGCCATATACTGCCAGAGCTTCAAAACATCAGTAATTAGCAGCAAGATGTATATTAATCATTTTCATAGAAATTAAATTGAAGATTTTAATTTGACATCAAAAGTATATTAAATTTTATATTTAAAATATTATACCTTATTTAGTAGTTATACTACGCATGCTAGTTAAAAAAATGAATAAAAATTGTTTTAATATAATAAGATTCAAGAATAAAAAGTACCATACTTATATTATACATTTAAGCTTATATCTAAAATGTGATCCCTCTAATACGTTATCTAATCCAGAGAGTTGTGATAAACTACTCTAGAGAGAGGAAGTGTAACAGCGATTGCAGGACGCTAATGAAGACGGTGAAAAACCTTATTTAGATTCAGTTATAACATATCTCCATTGAATTTTGTTTCAGTTATATCATTTCTCCATTAAATTTTGTTTCAGTTATATCATTTCTCCATTAAATTTTGTTTCAGTTATATCATTTCTCCATTAAATTTTGTTTCAGTTATATCATTTCTCCATTAATTTTGTTTCAGTTATATCATTTCTCCATTAAACTGACGCTAGATTGCCAGTCACGTGACCCAAAAATAAGGATTTTAGCGTCCCGCAAGACGCGATATTATTTTGGCCACTGACTCACCACTTTATCTAATCTAACTCTCATATCTAAAGTGAATCTCATATCTTAAGTGAATAGGAGTGATGCTCACAGTGTGACTCACCACCCCTACAGTGTGAGTCGTGACTCCCAAGGCGTGAGTCTACGAGTCACTAGGGTAGGTACATCACGCTGTAGCGTGAAGGAATTTAGAGTGACAGAGCGTGAAGAACTTACAACTTCAGAAACTAATGTACGAATAACTTAAATAACACTTATATAAAGAACTTAGAGTTACTTCACTAGTTAATGAATAACTACATAAATCTGTGGCTTAATTAGTTTTCCCGGGGAAAATACTTGGCCTGGAATACGAACATGGGGTGCCTGCATGGGATGGCTGTACATGATGTATACTAGCCATTCTCTCACATACTAGTAACCAAATATATTATAACTGTAGCTTTACGATGCTCAGGGTATAGTATAGCTAGCTACATCAGAGCACTGTGAAAAAGTGATTAAGAAAATTAGGTAACAACACAATATTAGTGAATCAATTAAATTCAGCTATATTCTTTTTAATACTGAATTTCTTATGTTGCTTATAGTATTACACTTTTAGAAAAAAAAGAGTACATAATAACAAAATAAAAATATATCATATTTTGCTAGCGATGGGAAAATTCTTCTTACACTTCAAATGATGAGGCAGAAACCATGGAAAGAAAACACAAAGAAAATATATCATTATTTTCTATCATTTTATTCGGCGTGAGAATTAGGCCGTAATAGTGATAGCATTCTTTGGAAGAAAAAGAAATTGTAAAACCTGCAGTAGATGTAAAAGCACCTGCAGCAGAGGTATAAGCACCTGCAGCAGATGTATAAGCATCTGCACCAGATGTATAAGCACCTGCAGCAGATGTAAAAAGCACCTGCAGCAGATGTATAAGCACCTGCAGCAGATGTATAAGCACCTGCAGCAGATGTATAAGCACCTGCAGCAGATGTATAAGCACCTGCAGCAGATGTATAAGCACCTGCAGCAGAGGTATAAGCACCTGCAGCAGAGGTATAAGCACCTGCAGCAGATGTAAAAAGCACCTGCAGCAGAGGTATAAGCACCTGCAGCAGATGTAAAAAGCACCTGCAGCAGATGTATAAGCACCTGCAACAGATGTAAAAGCACCTGCAGCAGAGGTATAAGCACCTGCAGCAGATGTATAAGCATCTGCACCAGATGTATAAGCACCTGCAGCAGATGTAAAA
Organism: Caprella mutica; assembly: GCA_947561585.1. Lineage (NCBI taxonomy): Eukaryota > Metazoa > Arthropoda > Malacostraca > Amphipoda > Caprellidae > Caprella > Caprella mutica. The sequence continues at coordinate 6,806 of CANNZV010004671.1, forward strand.
AGCACCTGCAGCAGATGTAAAAAGCACCTGCAGCAGATGTATAAGCACCTGCAGCAGATGTATAAGCACCTGCAGCAGATGTATAAGCACCTGCAGCAGATGTATAAGCACCTGCAGCAGAGGTATAAGCACCTGCAGCAGAGGTATAAGCACCTGCAGCAGATGTACAAGCACCTGCAGCAGATGTATAAGCACCTGCAGCAGATGTATAAGCACCTGCAGCAGATGTATAAGCACCTGCAGCAGATGTATAAGCACCTGCAGCAGAGGTATAAGCACCTGCAGCAGATGTATAAGCACCTGCAGCAGAGGTATAAGCACCTGCAGCAGAGGTATAAGCACCTGCAGCAGATGTATAAGCACCTGCAGCAGATGTATAAGCACCTGCAGCAGATGTATAAGCATCTGCACCAGATGTATAAGCACCTGCAGCAGATGTAAAAAGCACCTGCAGCAGATGTATAAGCACCTGCAGCAGATGTATAAGCACCTGCAGCAGATGTATAAGCACCTGCAGCAGATGTATAAGCACCTGCAGCAGATGTATAAGCACCTGCAGCAGAGGTATAAGCACCTGCAGCAGAGGTATAAGCACCTGCAGCAGATGTAAAAAGCACCTGCAGCAGAGGTATAAGCACCTGCAGCAGATGTAAAAAGCACCTGCAGCAGATGTATAAGCACCTGCAACAGATGTAAAAGCACCTGCAGCAGAGGTATAAGCACCTGCAGCAGATGTATAAGCATCTGCACCAGATGTATAAGCACCTGCAGCAGATGTAAAAAGCACCTGCAGCAGATGTATAAGCACCTGCAGCAGATGTATAAGCACCTGCAGCAGATGTATAAGCACCTGCAGCAGATGTATAAGCACCTGCAGCAGATGTATAAGCACCTGCAGCAGAGGTATAAGCACCTGCAGCAGAGGTATAAGCACCTGCAGCAGATGTACAAGCACCTGCAGCAGATGTATAAGCACCTGCAGCAGATGTATAAGCACCTGCAGCAGATGTATAAGCACCTGCAGCAGATGTATAAGCACCTGCAGCAGAGGTATAAGCACCTGCAGCAGATGTATAAGCACCTGCAGCAGAGGTATAAGCACCTGCAGCAGAGGTATAAGCACCTGCAGCAGATGTATAAGCACCTGCAGCAGATGTATAAGCACCTGCAGCAGATGTATAAGCACCTGCAGCAGATGTAAGGCAACTAACACAGGTGCTGTACAAAACATGTGTAATGACACACATCTGTGGACTAACAGATGTAACTAGAACATGTGTTATGACCTTCCGTGATATGAAAGTGAAATAGATTAAATAGGCAATTAGTAGATTAAAAATAGAGAACAAAATGTATTCCTTCATTAATAAAATATAATGTGTAAATTAGTAGTTATAAAATTAATGGGTGCATATGATAATCAAATTTAAAGTATAAATTAAATAGCTGACAAATTTAATGCATAAATTTAATAGCTAGTTGAAAAATTTAATTTATAAATTTAATAGTTGGAAAATTTAAAGTTTAAATTGTGATATCGTTGTTGATAGCATTTGAACAATAACGGTATCAATTAGGTAGGTACCACTGTGACCCATTTGTTTTACTAACAATGGTTGGTGGGTTATATTAACCAACACTGAGGTACGTGTGTAAGTAGACAATACAAACGGTAATCACTGACATACGTACAAGGAAATAAAAAGCTGCTACTACTACAAAGTAGGAAATAAAAAAGATACTTAAGGAAGAAAATGATAGGCATTTTAAACGGTGAAACTTTTTGGTTGAGCATCAAATAATTAAAGACTATCACAGTAATGAATATAATAGATAAATAACGTTGGTTTATTTTAGCTATTGGAAGTGAAGAGCAACCACATGGATAGACACAGAGTAACACAACCTCTCCCACTGACACACAGAGCTACACTGACATTTTGGGGAATGTTTGTGTACCTTTTCATTGACACTATTTGAGTATTTTTTTTAGAACTTCATTCAGAGTTGTGAATGGATTGAATTATGTTGGAGAATATGGAGTGATGGAAAATTTTGGAATAATGTTAAAATAAAATTGTGGATAAATTTGGAAAATTTGAAGTGCTGGATAATTGAAAATAAAAAGCTGGAAAGTAATTAAAATATTGCAATAATGGTAATGAAACTGTTATTATAAATAGTATGGTGAAATTCCAATTACCATATATAAATTAAATAGCTACCGAATAAAATTTCAATTACCATATACAAATTAAAGGTCGAATAAAATTCCAATTACCATATATAAATTAAATAGCTACCGAATAAAATTTCAATTACCATATACAAATTAAAGGTCGAATAAAATTCCAATTACCATATATAAATTAAATAGCTACCGAATAAAATTCCAATTACCATATACAAATTAAAGGTCGAATAAAATTCCAATTACCATATATAAATTAAATAGCTACCGAATAAAATTCCAATTACCATATACAAATTAAATACCGAATATAATTTCAATAGGTAATTATTGAAAGCGCATAAGATATATCAATTATGGAACACTTTTCACTCTACAATTAAAATATTTAGATGCTAATATTTCGTTAGGTTAGTTAAATAATTACCAGTTTGAAATTTCATCAGGTAGCTATTTAATATATCGGATGTGGCCCTTTTTATTTCTTCCTTTTGTGTAGCTAATTAATAGAGTGAAAGCTGTACCCTCTCTGTGATAAGTCATAGATCACAGTTGATAGTAATAATCAAAACCTTAAAGAGGGTATAATCAATAATCATATACAGATAACTAACACTGTAAATAAATAAAATGAAATTATATACATAAATAAAATAAAATTATATAAATAAATAAAATAATTAAAATCAGTAGAAAATATATATATTTATAATTATATGGTAATAAAAAATCTTAATAGCAATAATAGATACGTTACTCAATGAAGAAAAAATGTGTTTTTGAAATATGTAATATAAAAATTGTAATGAAAGAGCAGTTAAAATTTAAATGTTGTAACTCATGTGAACATTATTAGTTTCTGGAATAGATTGATCTCATTATAAGAAAAGTAGATGACGGGCACTCGAAGAGCGCATACCTTCGCCGCCGCTTCTAAAACACCTCGGACCTTTGACCCGACCACTTCCAAAGTCTCATAAACTGGTTCCTGGACCAATATTGACCAACCGTCCCACAAATTTCAGACAATTAGGTAGACTACTTTTTGAGTCATGCAAATAACAAGGTGATAAATAAATGCCGTCTAAAATAAAACCTTCCGCAATCTGCGAAGTTGATAACTATCAGTATCTACACAATATTAAGTTTAGATGTTCATGTTAACACAGAGTAGCTTTTCTCCCGCAACGCTTTAATTAAAACATCATAAGGCTGGTTATATAAAATCAGAAAAAAAAACACACTACCAGACATAAAATCTTTAAAAGAAAAAAGAAAATTCGGTACATTAAAATCGTCATAGAACTGTAAAATAAGGAGAAAAACTAATATGTAAGGAATTTGGTACAAAAATACGACTCCTCTATAGTGAAATCATGTATAGTGAATGCAGAGCAATGAGTAAGAGAAACCAAATTTTCTTTAGTTTGCCATTAGTTTTCTAAAGCTGATTGCCATTCACGGCAGACTAAAGAAAATTAGTCCACTATAGAGGCTACTTCCTAACTCATTTCACTATACATGATTTCATTATAGAGGAGGTCTACAGTTTTGGTTCCAGCTTATAATCTGAAATTAATATTTTTTAATTTCTCTATTATTATTACTTTGAAAATTTTCTTAAAATTCAATTGAAAAAAATTAATTCTTAAAATATCAATACCTACCTACCTACCTACCTACCTACTCATCACATTTTAACAATGCAAAGTATTGATATTAATTGTATACAAGTTATTACTCACCCATTGTCATCAAAGTCTAGCATGCAGTCCTCCTCCCCCAGAGAGGTGCAGACACTCGGGGGTCTGTGGTGACCTATGGACCCCCCTTCAGTGAGAGGGGGTGAGAAACCTAACTCATCACTAGTGCTCATCATCATAGCGTGTAACAGACTGTTGTGTACTGAGGACCTGAAAACAATAAAGGAGTCAAAAATCAAAATAAAGCAAGGCATAATCTGATTAGGAAAGGAGGAATTAGATTAACTTGATATAATTTTATAGTATACATCTAATCATGTGGTTATTATAGATAAAAATCAGAGAGTAATAAAAAAAGGCTGGCTTGATTAGAAATTAAGAGGTTACTACAACTAAGAATATAGTTTAAAAAAATATGGTCCCTTGTAGATAAGTTTTTAGGATAATGTTTTTAAAGTTACTAACTCATTGATTGGCTATGGAGATTGACCAATAAGTGAATTAATTACCAATAAGTAATTCAACTCATAACTATATTATTCAAGGAGGAGGAGCCAACAAGGGGTTTAGTGATCCGCCTTCTGTTGGCTCCTTCTCCCTGCCGACCAATCAGAGAAGAGTTATCGTTAAAAACATTAACTGTAAAAACATTTGCTTGTAGCACTGTATCGATGGAAACTTATGCGGAAAGGATGGATAAGTTTTTATCTCTTGAATAGATCTACCTATTTACTGAACTTTTACAGACAATACCTAACTAGTAACTACTGAACTTTTACAGCCAATACCTAACTAGTAACTACTGACCTGTTACTACTGGCACTGCCTAACTAGTAACTACTGACCTGTTACTACTGGCACTGCCTAACTAGTAACTACTGACCTGTTACTACTGGCACTGCCAGGTCTTCTCTCCTCATCAGCAAATGTTAATCCTGGCTGATCAGAAATCTCGTCATCAATAAGGAAGTCCATGTCCGTGTTGTTCTTTTTCCCCTCGCTGGAGGCAGTACTCATCATGCTGATGTTGTTGATGTGGGTGAAGATGGAGTCGTTGGCGGGGATGAGATCCATCGCCTGTTTCTGTTCGTTGGAAGTCTCGTTGCCACGAGGTACGGAGTCGCCGAAAGAGTCATCAAAGATGTTGTTGCTCTCTCTGGAGTAGTCGTTGCAGATGTTTTTGATGATAGTAGTTGGGGAAATGGTGTCAAGACGTTGAGTGCTGGTGGCAAAATCTTTGGTTTCGTTGTCGTTGACATCATCATTAGTTTCTAAAAGGGAGTCATCATTGATATTCCCTTTCATGAGAGTCTGACTCTCTAATTTAGTTGGAGAATCCTTCTCGTCCATTGAAGCATTGAAACTGTTTGAAAATACAGTGAATTTATAATAATCTGCGGGCGTTTTATTCTCAAAGTGGCTACCCTCCTCGTTATTCTTATTAGCTGTAGAGCCGTTATTAGGAGACACAGAACCAATGGACATGAAACTAAGAGGTCTGAGCAGAAAATCTTCACCAGCTGTTGGAGAGTCTATAACTTCGTAAGATCTTTGAGACTCGGGTGAGAAGAGATCATCAGATTGAGATCTTTGAGATTCAGGAGAGTAAAGATCGGGAGAACTTTGTAGAAGTTGTGTAGAAGAGAACTGAGGATTGGGAGACTTGCTGTCGATAGTTGAAGTGGGTGAGGCAATACCCTCAATAGTGGGCGAGAGATTCAGTGTGAGATTCTTAGTATTCATCTGGGGAGAAGTTATAGTAGGTTGCTCTATTTGAGATATTGGAGAGCATTCAGGAGATTGAGGTGGCGTACCTTCCGGAAGCTGAGATTCAACACTACTGACCATAAGGACATTGGCAGAGAAATGATCTTCCGCAGCATTGCCTCCAGTTTCAGTGTACTCTAACTTTTTAGAAACAGGTTTGCTGATTTCAAAGCTGTCCACAGATGAAACAAGAATGGGAGCCTTTAGGAATGAAGTAGGGCGACTTATTTTGCTATGTTGTAGTTTATTATTTTTACCAGTGATAGTCAAAGGATGCTTATTTCGATCATAGGCTGCGAATTTCTGTCTAGCAGTTCTGTAAGTGATAGGGGATGCCTCTCTTTTTGCGGAACTTTCATTTTTCTTTGCAGCACTTTCATTTTTCTTTGCAGAAGTTTCTTCTTTCTTCTTGGACTCTAGCTTAGTCACGATGTGTTCTTTCTTGACAAGCGGAACAATAGCTTTAGGAACAGTTCCACTAGCCATCTTGAGGTTAACTCCCCTCTCAAATTTACACACGGTCTTCATTCTATTCTTCTTTTCTCTGAGCCACTTATCAGATTCATCAACGAACGATTTATTTAGGCTTTCTTCTGATGTTTCTTTTGAAGCCAAACTAGTGAAGGAAGTCTTTGGTTTGTCTTCCAGAGAAGAACCAAAACCAGAATCTGCAGTTAGAGTTGAGGGGAGAGCATTTTTAATGAATTGTGGAGATGTCACGCCAGGTTGGGGAGACACCACGTCAGATTGTGGAGACGTCACGCCACACTGTGGAGAAATCATGCCAGATTGTGGAGAAATCATGCCAGATTGTGGAGACATCACGCCGGATTGTGGAGACATCACGCCGGATTGTGGAGACATCACGCCGGATTGTGGAGACATCACACCTGATTGTGGGGACGTCACGCCAGATTGTGGGGACGTCACACCTGATTGTGGAGACGTCATGCCAGACTGGGGAAACATCACGCCAGATTGTGGGGACGTCACGCCAGATTGTGGGGACGTCACGCCAGATTGTGGGGACGTCACGCCAGATTGTGGGGACGTCACGCCAGATTGTGGGGACGTCACGCCAGATTGTGGGGACGTCACGCCAGATTGTGAGTTAGAATTTTGTCTGGAAGCAGACGTTGCTTTGAAAGTGACTGGGCAAGAGGCAATATTCTTATTCACAGGGTTAGAAGTGGGACTAATGTTGAAAACAGGAATGTTTTTATTAGGAATATTCCTCTCATCATTCTTCGGTATGATCTTTACATTGAAGACAGGGGCTGTCTTTTTGTTCCTCCCTGTGAAAGCTGGTATGTTGCTCCTGATCTTTGTAGGTTCAGTCTTCCTAGGCAGGAGAGCTGATCCTAAGTTGGTAATTGCTGGCATTTGGAGTTGAGGAAGATGTCCAGTGTGAGCCTTGAGTTTCGAAGTGACGCAACTTGACGTGACTCCTGACGAAGCATCGCTGATACCTGACGGAGAGTCTGGTAGAAGTGTGTCAGTTACTTCGCTGAGAATAGAGTTTAGACTCTCTGTGCTGTCGTTAAATTCTTTGGTGTTTTGTTTGAGGGAGTACCGAGTAAGGGGTACTGGGGCTCTAGGACCACTGGGGGCTACGCTAGCTGTGTACCGACTGATGTGGGTCCTGAGGGTCCTTCCCTCGCTCTCAGTCCGTGGTTTAGGTTTTGCTATCTTGGAAGGAGTTGTGTTTCTTTTCTTGCGGTCAGTAGCAATGGTGTTCGACATGTAATTGGCAGACTGTTTGGATCCACGTACTACTGTGATGTCACCAGAAATGTTGTTGTTGGAAGTCCAAGGCCTGGAAATTAAAAGATAAATTTTAGTTTAAACTGATATTTAATGAATATAAACCTAAGCACAGGATTAATTTAAATGAATTGATATCAAGTGGAAAATATTCAAAAAAAAAAAAAAAAATGACATCTTCATGTGGTTCATAATACAGGATTGGAATCTATATTTCAATTCTATCTTAATAGTTTTACAGTGGACAGATATTAATAAAGACTACTAGGAAAAACAATAAAAAACACACGGTAAAGAGAATGCCAAAAGATACATGAAGCATACAGACTTAAATAACGATGGAATTTTAACCATGTTATGTTCTCTCTCTAATAAAAATAACTGAACACAATGTTTAAAGTAGGTATGTAGAGAGTATTTTATTTGCTTTGTTAAGCATTTTATGTAACTTCCACTGTTATCTTTATTCAAATAATTATAAACTGGGGTAAGTTCCGAGTTATCGGATGGTTCCACATTATCGGACACGTAAGAAAAAATAATAATGTCCAATAACTCTGAAGTTAGCCAGCATAAAATATGAGTAGGGACACTATAGGTACTATCAAACTGCAGATGATTTCAATACAATAAATTATTAACTAATAATGAACAGGAATTTCTGTTCCTTCCAAAGAAAGATTTTAATTTACAACAGTTCGGTTGAGTGAATAACATTGAGGAATCATAACAGAGACGGTCATCGTACTCGAAAAGTGGGCGTTTTAACATAGGTCATGATGGGTGAAACAGAAATAACTAAAAGTAATACTAGTTCATAACCCAGTCTAACACCGATTTTCCGAGCACATCAGTGGTTCTTAAAGTATTTTTCTCGCGCACCCCTTGCTTTTATCAGGCACCCCCTGAGCATTTCATTGCATTGAAATAGATTGAAAAGATACTATATATTTGGTTACTATGATGAGAGAAAATGGCTAATATACTTCATGTTTATTCTGTCTGATACTAACAGCAAAAACCTAACTTTTAAGTAACATATAAAACAACCATCCAGGCCCCCTTAAAAACAATCCAGGCCTCAAAGGGGTTCCGGGAACCCCACTAAAAGAACCACTCTCCTCTGTAGACATAAGATTCCAATTAGTTACGTACCTATGAGGGGAGTCTTTGCCCCGGCCACCTGGAGCAGCAGTCCGGGTCATGCTCCTGGAAGGTGAGTCTGTGTTCACTTTGCTAGCGACTCTCTTGGAAATGTTACCTCCTGGAATAAGGGGAAAGAAATTAGAGAGGGGAGAAGATAGTACTGGTGATAAACTGACTTAGATGCTAATGTTACCGGATAGATAAAAGATAGGGTTAGTTACGAGTTATGAAACGGTTCCACTTTCCCGATCATAAATGTAAGGAAAAGTATATAATTTAACCGGTTAATTTAATTGGTATCCATGATACATACCTACAGGGCCACAACCTGAAGGTAGCATGGATACCAATTAAAATAACTAGTTATAATATATATTTTTCCTTATATGATCGGTAATGTAGAACAGTTCGATATCTCAGAACCCAGCCAAGTGTAAGGTAGGCGTGTCGAGTTCCTTACCCCAGTGTTTTTAAAGACAGCACGCGTTATAACTAACTGTTGTAGTGAGTACCTAACTATATTGAGGTAGAAGTCACTGATGTGGATGTGAACAGAGATGCGACTGATAAGGAGAGAATATTATGTAAATCTATTGAGATAATTAACTTTGATTGTAATCTTAGAGATATCTATTAAGATAATCGGTATTGATAATTTAATTATAATCATCATATTAAGATAATCAGTATTAATAATGAACTTCGTTAAGAAATAATCAGTAACTAAAATTAAAGGTAGAATTTTTTTAATAACAATTATTTTTAGATACTGCTAAAATAAATACGATACAATATTTTACTAAAATTTCAATGTTTGAAGCAACTACCAATTGAAAACGAATTTTAATTGTTGAAGAAATCAAAAGTTATATTAAAAGTATAAACAGATAAATAAAAATGAATTTTTTTTTTATTGAATTTCAATATATATATAAGATTCTCTCGAAATTGTTCCATTGTAGAAGATGTTACAAGAAGCTGATTGAATTGAAAGTCTTCAAACTCAGCGGAATTTCCATTTGCAAGAGGTTATTAGAATTTCAACTTTGATGGTTTTTTCAGGTTTCAAGCTTTCGAATAGAAAGATGTCTATTCATCATCAGGAACTAGCAGTGTTCGAATGAAATGGTCGTCACTCATCGTCAGGAAAAAAAAAGTGAGAGATAAAATAAGGGTTGGAATTAAAGCTTTGTTCCTGACGATGAACAGACATCCCCAGGCAGCAAGGATTTATTCCTGGGATATTAAGGGAATATCTCAGGAATATATCCTTCTTCCCAGGAATATTCCCTTAATATCCCAGGAATAATGCTTGCTACCTGGATCTTTCTATTCGAAAAGTAGAAACCAAAAAATACCTTCAAAGCTGATATTTTATTTATCCTCTTGACGTAAAGTCTCCATTGGAGTATGACTCACCACTGGAGTAGATTGAGGCATTGCTCCCTCTGTGGGAGAGGCTGGAGCTCTCTGCTCCATCTCCACACTCCCTCAGTCCTTTCTTTGGAGCCTTGGAGCGTCTGGTGCCCTGAGGGTGAGAACACCATTAGTAAGCAGGTACCAATTGGGGCAGGCAAGGATTAATTACATAAAAATTTAACGTCTGTTTAACATCAAAAATATATATATTGAATATTATTAATATTGGATCCATCAGACTTTTTGCTAAGCTCCTCCTACTTTTCCCACGAGAATATAAGAAAAAACGATATAATTATTATTCATTTTAGTTGGTATCCATGATACCTGCTGGTATAATGGATAACAACTAAAATAAATAATAATCATATCGTTTTCCTTATATTCTCGTGGGAAAAGTAGGAGGAGCTTAGCAAAAAGTCTGATGGATTCAATATTAATAATATTCAATATTATCAATATTCAATATTATCAATATTCAATATTATCAATATTCAATATTATCAATATTCAATATTATCAATATTCAATATTATCAATATTCAATATTATCAATATTCAATATTATCAATATTCAATATTATCAATATTCAATATTATCAATATTGAATATTATCAATATTGAATATTATCAATATTCAATATTATCAATATTCAATATTATCAATATTCAATATTATCAATATTGAATATTATCAATATTCAATATTATCAATATTCAATATTATCAATATTCAATATTATCAATATTCAATATTATCAATATTATCAATATTCAATATTATCAATATTCAATATTATCAATATTCAATATTATCAATATTATCAATATTATCAATATTATCAATATTCAATATTATCAATATTCAATATTATCAATATTCAATATTATCAATATTCAATATTATCAATATTCAATATTATCAATATTCAATATTATCAATATTCAATATTATCAATATTCAATATTATCAATATTCAATATTATCAATATTCAATATTATCAATATTCAATATTATTAATATTCAATATTATTAATATTCAATATTATCAATATTCAATATTAATAATATTGAATATTATTAATATTCAATATTATCAATATTGAATTGCCATTGAATATTATCAATATTCAATATTATTAATATTGAATATTATTAATATTGAATATTATTAATATTGAATATTATTAATATTGAATATTATTAATATTGAATATTAATAATATTGAATATTATTAATATTGAATATTAATAATATTTAACAAACAATTCATCATGAAGTACATCATTGAAAGGACGTTCTTCTATTCAATGTTTTTTTAAAGAAAATCAATAAATAAAATATGAATAGATCTACAATTTTATGTAGCTGAATAATACTTTTTATTTAAATTCTTTGATCGATCCCATATATTAATACTGTAAATTACTTCTTAAATTTATTATTATTGAAAAGCGTAAGCTACAGAATGATTTATGTTCAAAATGTAGTAATTTAATTTTTAAAGCTATTAATTAATTTATTTAGGAAGCATTTAAATTACAGTAATTTATCTTATGCTTTAGTTCAGTTGAAACAGAGGTTATGATTATTGAATACGAAACACAAAAATCCGGTAAGAAAAATAATAGGGGAAATGAAAGAAGACTTCAATTGAAAAAAGCAGTTAAAAATCGCAATAATTGGTATAATGGCAATATGGCAATAACGGCAATATCGGCATTATGGCAATATCGGCATATTGTTTTTTGGCATAACGACAACAATTGGCATAATGGCAACAGTTGACATGACGCCTAAAATCACCTCTGAAATAACAATGTGTGTTTGTCTAGAAGTACTACAGTCTACATTGCATTATACAACAGTACTAGCATACTGTAGAACATTCCTCTAAGTTACTTTATAAAAATTTAAACAACAGAACAATTATAATGTTAAAATTTGTACAGAATATTTAATCGACAGCACTAGGGTAAGTTCTGAATTATCGGTCAGTACTGCATCTTCGGTTATATAAGAGAAAACAATATAAAAATTGTTATTATTACACAGTGCTATCTAATACTTCTGCAAACCCGGGTTTGCAGAAGTATTAGATAGCACTGTGTAATAATAACAATTTTTATACTGTTTTCTCTTATATAACCGAAGATTCAGTATTGACCGATAATTCGTGGCTTACCCTAGTCTTGATAATAGTGTTTGAACTTAACGTTCACTAAATATCAATCTCAGTAGAAGAAGTACAAGTGAATGCTATGGTATAGCTTTTCACGGGCTTCGGGATAAACAACAGATTAATGGTGTAGAGTGACACGGAGAGAAAAAATATAGAGAGGATGATTTCAGCGAGGTACTATCAGAGAAAAAGAGTCACTACATGATGCTAATTTCCCAAATCACTGTTTCCTAATTTCCTATTAATTTAAAATCTTACAAATTTGTCTTCGTGTACCAGACTAATTTTAAAATATCTATAAGCATTTAATCAGTAAGATTTATTTTTGGAAATGTGAAATTAGTAAACTGAAAAAAAAAAAATCATAACGGATACACTTTTTCTTTGACTGTATATATAAATCGTTCATTACTGTGGTTTTGACAATATGCTTTCAAAACCATAGATACGGAAACATTATAGACGTAGAGAATTATAACTAGGGTTGTGACAATATACTTTAAAATCATAGAATTCGAAAAATTGTAGACGAAGAGAATTAAAGAGTATTGAATGGTTCTACACCAGCGGTATATAGTATTCGATACCATTTCATTTCGTCTGTGATATTCTTAAGATCTATGATTTAAAAGCATATTGTCACAACTCTAATAATTAAATTACTCTTATTAAGCATCAAATGAGGAATATTTTAGTTGCAAAGTACCAAAAATTGTATCATAAAATTATTAGAATAAATCTGTCATTAAATTCTGTTTCGTGATTTTAACCAAATCATTTTAGTTTAAAAAATTTTCTTTAAAATCTGAATAAAATGAATTAAACTAAATTCACTTTCTCCCGCAATTAATTGGTAGTGTTTCACAACTTGAAACACTGAAATAAATCAAGCCTAAAATAGTGTTTAAAAAGACTAACTATAAGCATGATAGATGAGTAGAAACCGACTGAAATTAGCTACAAACTGACTAAAGAGCAGGAAATAACATTTTACTATCACGTCCATAACGTTTCTGTTTAACCTCCTTATGGCGTAAGAAAGTGAAGCACAACTATAAATTATATATGTGACACGACCGTGCGACCGACTGCCAACTTATGAGTAGAAGACCGAGAGATAGCAGCGAACATTTTATAGATCTATAACCTGATTAAATCGAAGCGTTAAATGGTAATATATAAGAGAGTTTATAGCACTAGGGTTGATTTTTAGTATTTTAAGAACATGGCAACAAGTCAGTGAACGCGTGAAGAGTTATTTCAATTTAAAACATGACTGAAGTAGTAGTTATTCTCATTAACACAAGTAAACATGAGATATAAATGGTTAATTGATGAGTGTTAATTATTGTTAGTAGCGCGATGGTTAACTCCGTTAATGTTTTATTGCAAATCCATGACGAACCTCAAATTCTGTAGTTGTAGCCATTTTTCCAACATCATCATTTCTAACATATCCATTATTATGTAGTTCTGGAGCTGTTTTCCCGACATCATTTCTACCACCTCCATTATTATGTAGTTCTGGAGCTGTTTTCCCGACATCATTTCTAACATATCCATTATTATGTAGTTTTTGAGCTGTTTTCCCGATATCATTTCTAACATATCCATTATTATGTAGTTCTGGAGCTGTTTCCCCGACATCATTTCTAACATATCCATTATTATGTAGTTCTGGAGCTGTTTTCCCGATATCATTTCTAACATATCCATTATTATGTAGTTCTGGAGCTGTTTTCCCGACATCATTTCTACCACCTCCATTATCATCACATTCCGGCGAGCCATGGACGATATTTTGAAGTTTCATTCGATAGGCCAAAACTTCATCTTGGGTCAACAATTTGCCAATTTTCTTCTGCAGTCTTGGACTGAGTTCGTAACCATCAGGATTGTGTCTGAGATATGGCCGTTGATCCAAGGACGAAAGATTCACATAATTATCATTCGAATTGGTTACTTTAGTCACTTCATTCGAAAATCTTACTCGGGGACCATCACGAACGGAAGATTCTTCCTGCACGAATGTTTGAGAGCGGCAGAGATGTTTTGGTATTTCAGGTACCGCTTTTGAGTAAACTTTGATGCGGGTTAATGGGGAATTGTCATCAGAATCTGTGTGGTAGGGATTTTTTTCATAGAAAGGTAAATGGGAATAACCATCTTCAACCTTTTGTGATGTTTTGACCTTAATTGTAAATGGTACCTCTTGATTTAAACGATCAGGTCGACTAGAAATTGAAGAAAATTTAGGAAAAGAAGCTTCCAGAGGTGTTTTACGTTGCTTTTTCAACATGTTAGGAAAAGATTGCTCAACAGGAGGTTTGATGTGACTAGTACATGACTGTAAAAACTCTGGGCTGACTTCATTCTCACTCGTATGATCAACATTCCAGTTTTCATAGATACAGTTCTCATCTGATTTCAAGTTGCAATTCTCACGCGGAGGTATGTTCAGCGGTGGGGTGAGATGAAGAAAATCAGCATAACTTCCATTCAGTTTGGCTGCCAATCCTTTACATTTAGACTTGTGATTCAAAGTGTCGTACCCCTGATCGTAATCACAGTCGTCCAATTTCTTCTTTCTCCGATCGTGGCACTTTTTCCTTCTAACATCGGGGGATTTGCTTTCACTCGAAGAGTAGGTTCCTGAATCAGGCAAGCTGTCACGTCGAGCCTCTTCCTTCAACGCTCCCCAGGATGTAATCATCGGGTAAACATAGGTCCTGTGCTTCCTACTCTTCAACCGCTTGCTTTGTGGAGAAGGTAAACTCATAGGCGCCGCCATGAGAAAACCTTAGAGGAAAACTAAATATGTGACAATCATACAACACTAGATCTGTTGAGGTAAAAAAGTAAAAGAAACGGTTGAATAAAAGTCAACTTGACAGATGAATGTATCTAGTTGATAAAAAAGTCTTTTGATTGATGGGAATGTATGCATAAAAGTTAAGATAACGTTAAATTAAAGGTAGATACGAGAGTTGGTAGATATACGTGTCAAATAATATGAGCGGAAGTTTCGCAAGACAAACCTATCGATACCGGCTGCCAAGAATGTGAAATGACTACCATCAGCTGTGGCTATAGAGACATCAAACACACGCAAAAACATCCATAACAAAGGACGTCACTGAGCCACTAATTAACTTAATTCACGCAGCCGTGACGTCGTTTTTACCTGTGGAATGATTTGGTATGCAGACTGTATGTCGAGATAGAGGCTACAACATCAGAGGGATGATAAATCACACCTGAAACTCTCCTCTAATTAAATCTACTTCGGTTGAGTGGAGTATAAATACACCTGTCGCGGTACATGACACAGAGTAAATAAAACAAAGAACACACCACAGGACTCACTCGGCCATTGTAAAGCATGTGTCTTATTATTCTCAGAAAAATAGAAATGTTATAGCAGATGAAATGTGTTTGAAGTAAAGGGCCGTACACACGTAGGGTTTAAGTCTTTTCACCAAACTTTTTGCTAAGCTCCTCCTACTTTTTCCACGAGACTTTTAAATCATAAGAAAAAACTATAAAATTATTATTTATTTCAGTTGGTATCCATGATACCTGCAGGTATCATGGATACCAACTGAAATAAATAATAATAATATCGTTTTTCTTATATTCTCGTGGAAAAAGTAGGAGGAGCTTAGCAAAAAGTCTGGTGGAAAGACTTAAAAATCCTTACGTGTGTACGGCCCTTAATAGATTTTTAAACTCAGGCATCCTTTCACACGGGCTGTTTTCTCATGCCGCAGCATAGAAAATTGTGTATGAAAAAACGCTACGACTAAATAAACGTATGCGTTTTGTACGTACACTTAGATTGGGCGTTTCTTCAAGCTGCACTTTTGATGAAAAAAAAAACTCATCGTGTGAAACAGGCCTCTATTTAGAGTTACTTGACTAACAGACAAGTATTTAAGAAGTACTTCAAGGCTGAAGTACACAACTCTTTTTGCTTCAATAACTCCAGCACTCAAGAGAAACATCATTTTTATGACACCTCAATTCGAAGCGCACAAGAAAGTCCGCTGTGTAGCTTATAAGGAAGTCGGACCCCCAAACGATAGGAGGAAAAAACACTAAATTGCTCTATGACCATATTCAGAACAGAAACATGTTGAACCTAAGATAAACCAACCTCACTATTAGCAAACGGGGAAAAAATAGGCAGGTAGGCATTTTACTAGGGCAGGTTACGAGTTATCGGTCAGTTTCACATTTTCGGTCAAAAGAAAAAACAATATAATAATTATTATTTAACATTAATAAATATATCGTTTTTCTTATATGACCGAAAATGTGGAACTGTCCGATAATTCTTCCCTAGTGGTAGATAAGTGTTCTTACCTCTTGAGCATCTTATTCGGTCTGATCTAAGTTAACTAATATAATAATGCTCTCCATATGAATGCTAATCAAAAGAGAATAAAATACATTAAGAAAATGAAGGTGTGAATAGAAGGAATTTCAGGGCGCGGTACAATCCTTTGATGCAATTGATTATTATAACCCACAACTGTTATAACCCACTAGCAATTGTTATAACCCGCTAGCAACTGTTATAACCCGCTAGCAATTGTTATAACCCGCTAGCAATTGTTTAACCCGCTAGCAATTGTTTAACCCGCTAGCAATTGTTATAACCCACTAGCAATTGTTATAAGCCACTAGCAATTGTTAGAACCCGCTACCAATTGTTTAACCCGTTAGCAATTGTTATAACCCGCTAGCAATTGTTATAACCCAGACCGTATACTGTGTTTTGTATTGTTTAAACGTTTCGTCGACAAGACATTACGTCGAGAAGACGTTTCATCGACGAATTTTCGTATTAACACACTATAGCTGTATGTGTATCAGGGGCATGCCACCTCCGAACCCTCCTGCCAGGTCAGCAAACAATCATGAAGTGTGCCGTACAACAAGCTAGCGGATACAACAAACTACATAACTGTCATTAATTTTGATATCTCCTTTACGAAAATTGATCAACGAAATGACTTTCGATTAAACGTCAATACACCTGTGACCTCTCATAACAATACCATCACAGTTACTTTAACCTATTCCAGCATGAGTAAAATTTTAATGGCAATATATTTGAGTTAAGATTATATAAATAACTAATCAAACGAATGTTTGGCATCTATTTTTAATTTAATTAAATCACCACAAATTCTGTCTTGGCAGCTTCAACTCAATGCTTGAAAAAGAAAATACCATCGGCTGCTAGATAATTAACGTAAATAGCAAGCTAATAAAATAGCAAGCTAATAAAATAGCAAGCTAATAAAATAGCAAGCTAATAAAATAGCAAGCTAATAAAATAGCAAGCTAGTAAAATAGCAAACTAAAAAAATAGCAAGCTAATAAAATAGCAAGCTAAAATAGTAAACTAATAAAATAGCAAGCTAAAATAGTAAACTAATAAAATAGCAAGCTAATAAAATAGCAAGCTAAAATAGTAAATTAATAAAATAGCAAGCTAAAATAGTAAACTAATAAAATAGCAAGCTAAAATAGTAAACTAATAAAATAGCAGCCTAATAAAATAGCAAGCTAAAATAGCAAACTAATAAAATAGCAAGCTAAAATAGCAAACTAATAAAATAGCAAGCTAATAAAATAGCAAGCTAAAATAGTAAACTAATAAAATAGCAAGCTAAAATAGTAAACTAATAAAATAGCAAGCTAATAAAATAATATTCAAATAGCATAGAAATAATATGACATAAAGCAGATAGCAAGCGTATAAATAGTGGCATAATCATAGCAAGACATGTTCTAACGCACAAGAAAGGTAACAAATCATTGAGTCGAGACTATCCAGCCTTTAGAGTTATGAGTAAAGATCAGATGAAATGATTCTAGTGCTTAGAGAACTGGTGTACTTAAAGTACAAGTTACTGTGGTACTTAAAGTACAAGTTACAGTGGTACTTAAAGTACAAGTTACAGTGGTACTTAAAGTACAAGTTACAGTGGTACTTAAAGTACAAGTTACAGTGGTACTTAAAGTACAAGTTACAGTGGTACTTAAAGTACAAGTTACAGTGGTACTTACAGTACAAGTTACAGTGGTACTTACAGTACAAGTTACAGTGGTACTTACAGTACAAGTTACAGTGGTACTTACAGTACAAGTTACAGTGGTACTTACAGTACAAGTTACTGTGCTACTTACAGTACAAGTTACAGTGGTACTTACAGTACAAGTTACAGTGGTACTTACAGTACAAGTTACAGTGGTACTTACAGTACAAGTTACAGTGGTACTTACAGTACAAGTTACAGTGGTACTTACAGTACAAGTTACAGTGGTACTTAAAGTACAAGTTACTGTGCTACTTACAGTACAAGTTACAGTGCTACTTACAGTACAAGTTACAGTGCTACTTAAAGTACAAGTTACAGTGCTACTTACAGTACAAGTTACAGTGGTACTTACAGTACAAGTTACAGTGCTACTTACAGTACAAGTTACAGTGCTACTTACAGTACAAGTTACAGTGGTACTTACAGTACAAGTTACAGTGGTACTTACAGTACAAGTTACAGTGGTACTTACAGTACAAGTTACAGTGGTACTTACAGTACAAGTTACAGTGGTACTTACAGTACAAGTTACAGTGGTACTTACAGTACAAGTTACAGTGGTACTTACAGTACAAGTTACAGTGGTACTTACAGTACAAGTTACAGTGGTACTTACAGTACAAGTTACAGTGGTACTTACAGTACAAGTTACTGTGCTACTTACAGTACAAGTTACTGTGGTACTTAAAGTACAAGTTACAGTGGTACTTAAAGTACAAGTTACAGTGGTACTTACAGTACAAGTTACAGTGCTACTTACAGTACAAGTTACAGTGCTACTTACAGTACAAGTTACAGTGCTACTTACAGTACAAGTTACAGTGGTACTTACAGTACAAGTTACAGTGGTACTTACAGTACAAGTTACAGTGGTACTTACAGTACAAGTTACAGTGGTACTTACAGTACAAGTTACAGTGGTACTTACAGTACAAGTTACAGTGGTACTTACAGTACAAGTTACAGTGGTACTTACAGTACAAGTTACAGTGGTACTTACAGTACAAGTTACAGTGGTACTTACAGTACAAGTTACAGTGGTACTTACAGTACAAGTTACAGTGGTACTTACAGTACAAGTTACAGTGGTACTTACAGTACAAGTTACAGTGGTACTTACAGTACAAGTTACAGTGGTACTTACAGTACAAGTTACAGTGGTACTTACAGTACAAGTTACAGTGGTACTTACAGTACAAGTTACTGTGGTACTTACAGTACAAGTTACTGTGCTACTTACAGTACAAGTTACTGTGGTACTTACAGTACAAGTTACTGTGGTACTTAAGGTACAGCAATGACTGTGGTACTTACTTTATCTTCCCATTTTTCAATGGTATAATTATATATATTAAGTTATAGATAATTTACATAGTGAATGTTCGTAATCTTTTCGAATCAATAGAAGTTTTAACTACAATGAACGGGAAGTAGATATTTATTTTATTTTACATGTGTTTCTAATTTGGATTTAGTATCAGCTATTCCACCACTAAACAGCACTCTTAATAGTTGATTTCTTATCAAGTTTATTTCACATGTTGTAATAGTTATTCCCATCTGTTATCTATAGCTATAAACAACCCTCTAAATAGTTATTAGAGACAATGGTGTTCATGAGAGTTGTTTGGGTGTCTATAACCTCTTTGATATCTTTCACCAACTTCTCTCTCCGGGCAGTAAAAATAAACACGTCAGAGGTAAGTACTCTGCCCTACGTTAGACGTCAACACTGTCATCAGTAACGACAACAGTTTATTTGCTATGTTGGTACATTGAGTACCGAGTGTGCCGTATATGGTACATGGCAAACTATACAAAAGTGTACCACTATATTAATATACGAATATTTGGAATTCGTAACTTCAAAGTAAAATTAAAAAAAATTCTTATGTACTCTGAAATGTGTAACTGTCCGATAATTCATAACTTACCCTATTTAATCCTAAAGATTATTATTTCGCTGTTTTTACAATTTTTGTAAAAAAAAAATCTAAAATTGAGCACTACCCAAAACGATGTTTTTACTCGAGAATAAAACCTATAGTCTAATACCAAATATAATATTACAATACGTTTATAAATCAACCACATAAAGTGTGTTGCCGTTGTCGCTCACACATACTGTAGAGTTCATCGCAAGATATCGCGCGAAAGATGTTAATATCGCTAGATTATATGCTCAAAGCTGAGAAAATAAACTGACTAGTAGATTATACACTAGTACTAGTAGATTATACTAGATATGATGATAGTAGATAGATTATGAGAGGTGACTATGCTAGAGCAGGTGGCTTCACCTGGGCTTGATGACTAAGTTTACGCTTAAAATAAACCCCATGAAGTTAGATAATAAATAATAATAGAGAAAAGTGACTGCAGAACAGTACTCCATAGTGAGATGATGAATGTGCAGAGAAAATGGGAAGTTTTAGGATTGTCAAAATAAGCTGAAAATTAAATGCAAAGTCCAAATTACAACAGTTTGGGGTCGAAAGGTACCCTAAACTTATCCATCCTCAATAGATGGATTCTGCAAATTAAAGACAATTATATATAAGAAACTAATGCCCCTAAATAATAATGAATTTAAAAGGTTTACTTAATCAGTCCTTATTCTAAAAAGAATTAACTATTTAATTTTATATAAACTATACTGCATGAAAAAAGGCAACCGAATGTATTATATCTTTAACCAGTGTAGGCAAATAACTCGTGACACGATTCCTCTTGCTTTGAACCTGCATAACTCACACAGACGTGGTAAAATGATACATTTCAACAGAACTTTTGTCCATAAAAGCAGTGGACTAAAGTCAAACGTCCAACCAAGAGGAGACAAGAATTACCAACACTCACTTCTTCGGTGGTAACCTTTTTTCTCAGACACCCTGTATATTCTGTGTCTAGCGCGGCTCTAATAGGAACCAATTTCCATACAAGATATGCCCATAGATAGCACTGTGTTGCATAATATAGTGACCAGGAGATTAGTATGTCGGTACTAGGGTTAGAAGTTGCATTTGAATATCAGATAGTGCATGAGGGGGGGGAGGGGCGTACGTAGAGACTAACAGCAAGGGCTATTAAAACTAAGAACATGGAAAGACCATAAACTATGCTAAAACAGCAAGCCATAATTACACCTAGGAAACAGTCCATCTTACAATGACCATATTGGGGTACTATGGGCGGGGAGAACTGTTGTAATTTGTGCTACAAACTAATACAGTGGAACTATCGAGTTATTAAGCATTGGTTCCTTCCTTCATAACCAGGGCTGTGGAGTCGGAGTCGAAGCTTTTTTTGGTGGAGTCGGAGTCATGAGTCGAAAATTTGTACCGACTCCCGACTCCAAGCTATAGATATAAGTCACAAAAATTTGGGTCCATTTTATCTGTTGTTCATCATGTTAAATATCTCATAAGAACTATTAACTGCTCATAGCTATGAATTAAATCAATTTTTATAGTTTAAACATTCAAATGACTCAATATTGCTTATAAAAATACTGTAAAACTGTTTGTTGGAGTCGGGGTCGAGGAGTCGGAGAAATTCTTTATAAAGGAGTCTGAGTCGAACATTTTATGTACCGACTCCGCAGCCCTGTTCATTACCCAGAGATACTTTATATCTCAGGTGCACTAGATAGTTTTCTATGATATAGAAAACTATGGTCACTGAGGGATAACTTGACGTAATTCTTGACGTATATAGTTTTCTATAATTTAAACATAGAAAATACTTCATAACCCAAGTGCCTTTCATAACTCGAGTGCTTTACCATGGGATAAGCTAGAGATATACCATGAATGAACTTTAAAAAATAGCGAGTAACTGTGAAATAATGATAAATTTTAGGGGGGTTTAACGTATTATTCGGAACCAAAGGCTATATCACTGACGTCAAAATGAAATTAAATACAAGGGACTGGAAGAAACAGTCAGAGAGGAAAGTGGCTCCATGAACAAAGTCATCTACCACCAGTCGATGACAATGCTCATGGATACAGAAAAGCTACTCCGTGAATGGTGAAATAACGAACACTGTTATTTCATTCATAAATTAGACATAGTTCTGGCACACTAATTTCTCATAAGACTACCGTGCAAGAATGTTAATTATATTTAGAATTACAACAGCTTCTTCTTAATTAAACCATACGCTGGCGAAATCATCTTTTCAGTCGCGGTAACGTAATACACAAGTTACGACACACAAGGACATGACTTCACAATGAACGAACACGACCTTACGCAAGGGGGTACAACCGCACACTGAGCAGACATGGGTAGAAAAAGGGTATGCGGGAGACATAAGAAGAGGGGTTGTTTAAACTTAATACAATGAATAATGGTCACCTTCGACACCACGAACAGACCATACATATAAAAAAGATTAGCTGTCGTGTACTTGAAATATATATAATTAACAGTCCACGAAAGAAAATGTATAAAAATAAATCGCTAGCTTGGCAAATAAAATTATACTAATTATATTTATATACTATTGAATGAAAATTAGTTAAATACATATCATTTTCATTCCATCACAAATGGATATATAATATTTATATGGATCTATAATAATAATATCAAATTAATATTATTAATGTAAACGTACATACAAGAACATCTGAAATGAATGCGACTATAAAGGTATGGGAAGATAATTACTACTTCTAATAGACTGACCCAGAGGGAAAGTTACAGTGGGGCCATAGAGTATAAAGTATGAATAGTGATGATAAAGGTTGGGACAATATGCTTTTAAAATCATAGTTCTTAAGAATATCACAGACGAAATGAAATGGTATCGAATACTATATACCGCTGGTGTAGAACCATTCAATACTCTTTAATTCTCTAAGTCGTTAATATCTTCAAGATCTATGATTTTAAAAGCATATTGTCACAACCACAGTCACGATAAATATGATAGGTAATACATATGGTTACACAAAATAATATCTGTATTAAAAGTCTATGATTAAAATGTGATGAACAATACGATAAAAAAGGTATGGAAGTTATAAATAAAAATACAAGCAACCAACTAAAATGCACCAATTTTATTCAGTTAACTAATCAAAATGTCATTCTTTTGTCCAATGAAAGGTTAACCTGTTTATTTCTCTATGAAATATTTTGTTTGATTTAATGTGTACCGCGTATAGAGACTTGTACAGTATACAGGGTGTTTCAGAAAAAAAGGCAACCGAAGAAATTATAGTTAGTGATTCTTGCCTCTTGGTTGTATGTCTGTAGTCAGTCTACGTAAGTCCCATACTGTACTAGCAGTTTCACCGCAGCGTTTTCACTGCCCTTTTCCTGCTTCTTGAATTAATCACGGTTAAATGAATGGAAGGCGGTAGGTAGCAACGCTAGTATAGTGTGCAAATTTGCTTTCCATTCATTTACCCGTGGTTAATTGAAAACGCGTAAACAGGGCAGTGAACACGCCGCGGTGAAACTGCTAGTATAGTATGGGCCTAAGTTATGCAGCTATACAGAGCAAGAGAAATCTTATTCACAAGTTATTTACCCTCACTTGATAACAATACTTTATCTAAGATATAATAATTTCGGTTGCCTTTTTTCTGAGACACCCTGTATAAGCCTATTATTAGATGAGAAAAAGAGCTCTACCAAAGCTACGTGATTGTTGTTATTAGCTACTCATCTTTTGGTTTTTTATTTAGCTTTGTTGATTGCTATCTGATGTATTAAGGTTTTATTGGTGGAGTGTGGTTTCTCGTATAGATGTACAATTATACATCTTACCTGAAAAACTGTATTAATCTCTGTATGTACAAATTAACACACATTTGTATGTTCCATTCATCTATTTATTTAACCCTATGTTAGTATATGCCATAATGTTGCTTTCAGGAAACAAACTATTAAAAAGCGTTAAAGCTCAATGTGAATTTGAAGCAACAATCTTCCATAACATTTTCCAAACTTATTTACACAGTGTTGCTTTGAAGCGGTTGTATACATTAACATGTCAACAGTTAATTAACCCGGGAGGTTAATTTGTCATCTGAATATTTCTATATATAAAACAGCATATGATAATAAATTAAATACATAAGCAGGTAAAAATATAAACATAAATGACCAAAGGTAGAACAGTTTATACATTTGATATATTGTAAATAAAATTCAATTAGTTACCTAGTTTGGGTAATGTCAATGATATTCATATCTATGTAGTAATATAAATACTAGTGTCATGTCTCCACTATTGTGCCCGTATGTCTCCACAATTGGGCCCGTATGTCTCCACTATTGTGCCGTATGTCTCCACTATTGTGCCGTATGTCTCCACTATTGTGCCGTATGTCTCCACAATTGTGCCCGTATGTCTCCACTATTGTGCCCGTATGTCTCCACTATTGTGCCCGTATGTCTCCACTATTGTGCCCGTATGTCTCCACTATTGTGCCCGTATGTCTCCACTATTGTGCCCGTATGTCTCCACTATTGTGCCCGTATGTCTCCACTATTGTGCCCGTATGTCTCCACTATTGAGTCATGTCTCCAGTGGTCCTAGGAATATTCGGTCTTGTTTTATAATGTTTTCATTGAAGAACAATATATAGGAGAAAAGTACCGTCTCTGAACTATCGGTCATATGTATAAATAAATAGTCATCAACCCCCAAACACCCCTGCCATAAGATTAAACAAGAAAGAAGTATGCAGTACAACAAACTAGCGGATATAACCAACTACAGAACGTTCATTTATGTTGAGAGGCCGTTAATAATTCCGAGACCGAAATTTGCGGCCACCGTCTCACTCACAGCCCCGAAGCATCCCAAACAGTAGTTCATTCCTCCATCTCAGGGCAGTTTCTACCGTCGCTATGGCAGTTCGCAGCAGAGATTGCCGTCCCTAAAGTTCGTCTTACGCGTGTCTTTGCGAACAAAAACACTGTAGAAAAACTAACTGAAGAAAAATAATAGAAAAAAAAAACTGAGGGAGAATTAGGGTATGTAGAACATAAAGAAAAATTTGAAAAATAAAAATCGAAATGCGTCTGAAAAAAATTTAAATATTGAAAGATAATAAAAAACTTAAAAAATCAGTAAATACAATGTATTATTCTGAAAATAACTAATAAGGTCAAATTTTAAAATGTGATAAATTTAATAGTTATATGAAGAATCATTAGGGTGTACCCAGAAGAAGATTCACATTATGATATTATTATTTCAGAGTATATTTGCTGATGCTTGAAATTTCTCTCAAATTGTTATTATATGAAGAATATTTCTCTAATTCTACTCAAACTATTATTCTTAGAAGCAGGTATTTATATGTGATTTACAGGAATAAACAGCCTTCATATTTCTTAATAACTGTTCCAAAAATGGATACTTACAAAAACTCTGTCCAGTACATACAGTTTATATACCGTTTATATTTTTAACCAGAAAAATGATATATATCTAATTGTGTTATTAATGTAGAATGCGTGAGAGGAATGACTAAATAATATAACAAGGTAAAGAGGCAATATTATACCATGAGGGTATACAATTATTATTCTAAGCATGTAACTAATATTCACTTAGCGTTATTGAAATATAATACTAGTATTATATTAAGACACTATTGGAGAGTTTAATTGGAATGTAACTATAGTGTATGATATTTACTGTATCCAGTGTTTATTCATTATGAATAATTTTAATGAATTGCAAATGGTTATACAGTATTTGATTTAAATGTTGAATATACACATTAAAAATACAGTTAAATAAGATATATTCTTGCTGAGCATTAGAGTCATTATAAAACAGATTAAAAATAGTACTATTATGAAGAAAAAAGAACCAATCTTGCGTCACCAAATTGGTACATTGAATGTATTTTAACACGTTTAATATGTATGCTCGAAAGGCAGTCTAGCTTCACTGACGTTTCCAAAATCACAAGTTTACGTTACTGCTTCTGTATGACATGTCCGACGACAGCGAGATGAGCTGAGTATCCCTGTGTGTACCTACTGATATTGTCTGCATGATAAAAATACAGTGGTGTGTAATTGTAATTCACATTGTCACAATTTAATTCAGGTTTTAAAAATTAAGTGGTATATATTTGTACCACGTTGTCTATCAGTAATATACACAGCGGTACAAATGTGTACCAATTCGTAGTCAACGTGTTAAACAATACAAAGTGTGATACTACATTAAATACTATATAAACAAGTGATAATTTATTGAAAATGTTAAACTATGGAGGTAAACTTATATGAAAGCACAATAGGATAAGTTACGAATTGTGGGTCAGTTTCACATCTTCGGTCATATGAGAAAAATAAAAATTATTATTTAACTTTTATTTTAGTTGGCATCCATGATACCTGCAGGTATCATGGATACCAACTAAAATTGAATAATAATTATTATATCGTTTTCTTTTATGACTGAAGATGTGAAACTGACCAACAATTCGTAACTTACCCTAACTTTTCAATGAAATAAGAACTGTTTTTAATAACCACCACAAAGAATCTTATTAATGTTAATATGTTGACAGTGTAACAGTGACTTGACTGCAGAGCACAGCAGTCACAGCACCACGAGTCACTGCTCACGGCAATACACTGAGCAGTGACTGCTGTGAGCAATCATGCCTTTACACTGACCAAACAATGTAGGGAAACTTATGAATTAGAGGTCAGTTTCACATCTTCGGTCATTCAGGAATAGTCTACAATTAGATACTTTAACTAATTTGACCAGTTATTATGATTTTAGTAGGGGTTTGACGTCTGCTTCAGTCACATCGTGACTAATTCGCTGACGTCAGAAAAACATTAAATACAAGGGACTGGAAGTAGATGTCAGAAAGGAAACTGGCTTAATGAACCAAATTCACTAGTCAGTGACAGTGCTCATGGATGCAGAAAAGCTACTCTGTGAATGCAATCACTTACTAAGGAATTTTTAAAAATGTCTTTTTTTATATGATTGGAAACGCGGAACTGTCCGATAATTCGTAACTTACCCTACTTTGCTAACGCTGTTGCGAATGCAAGGGGAACTATAATTAAACCTTATAAAATAAATAAATAAATTGAATAAATTCAACAAAAAAAATTTCTGGCTTAAATAACCACAATTAAATTATATGAATAAAGTAATGAACTATTACATACTTTTTATTTATTTTATCAAAATAGTATTTTCTCTAAGGGAAAAATAACTTTCTTTTAATCAGAGTGAATATATTTACCAAAATTGAATTTAAATTGCATTACAAAACTCCAATAAACCGATTGAAAACGAAACCATTGAATAATCAATTATTATTGTAGTGTGAAAAAATATTGATAATGTGACGTTAGTCACATAATGTGACTTTCATTGCATGCTCACATTGTCACATTTTTGCCGCTGACATAGCGTGGCCTACTGCAAAATATCCGCAGTTACACATAGATCGTAGCGACAGCGTGCGACTGACTATATAGCGCACATAGGCGCGAAAGTGGAGCGCGCGTATCGCCATCTACGAGCGACCGACCGACCGCATTTAGTCGCAGCCTGTGAACTTAATGGGGAAACACGAATGGGGAAAAAGAGGAAACTTTAACCGATATGGATCTACATGAGGATAAATTCAATTTTTTTTATTTGAAGAAAAATATTTCAAACGGGAAAAAAATGATTATGCTAATTTTCTAAAAATAATTATAGAAATCTATAGCATAGCTATATATAATAAATTAGCTACACGACGCATTTAATAATATCACACGGTTTTTCCGAAGAATTAAATACTCTTTAATAGTGTTCTGTTTTTTTACAATATTAATTAAATTTCTATTGAAAATAAATCAAACATTGATAATACATAAGTTAAGATAAATCAAACAATGAAGAAAATTAAGTACAAGGGACTGGAAGAAACAGACAAAAAGAAAAGTGTCTCCATTAACAAAGTCACCTGACAATGCTCACGGATGCAGAAAAGCTACTCCGTGAATGCAGTCACTTACCAAAGAATGTAAACAATTAAATCTAATCGAGGCAATGGAAACATAACAAACCTAGCGAAGGTTGCCTAAATGTGAACGGGACACTTAGAAAGTAAATGGCTATTAAAGCGAGAAAGCAGTGGTCGAAAGCTTTCATAAACGAAAAATTATAAAGTATTCTTATTTTTCAATGAAAGAGTAATGGTATAGATTCTAATTGTTACATAAAGAATATTACATATTTCTCTAATTCTACTGAAACTATTATTCTTAGAAGCAGGTATTTATATCTTATTTAGAAGAATAACAGCCTTTACATTTTTTAATAGAGGTTGAATTTATATTAAAGCGAAAAAGCGGTCGTCGAAAATGTGTACACTTTCATAAATGAAAAGTTATAAGTTATTCTTATTTATTAATGTTTAATGGTATAGATTAACATTTCGGATTAAACATAATTCTTGGAATAATCAATAGCATAAATCTACTAAATGGCGAGAAAATGCAAATATATTGGTATCAAAATTAACTATATCGCATTGTTCAATGTAACAAAAAGTAGACTTAATAATTAGCCAATTACTATCTCGTTGCTGCAACACTTCAAACCAATTTACTTTTTGTTGATAAAATTAAAATGATTGCTCTACCTGTACTTTTTACTGATACCAATTACTTTTAGAAAAAATAACTAAAATCCGATCACAACATAACCTTCCGCAATATAGGGAAGGTAACTTCTTTTTCTTACATTGCAAAGATAGTAAATAAATAGTAGCAAGTACAATATTGGAACATCCGAAAATATTATGAGTGACGTCACACAAAATATTTTCCTTTTTGTTTTTAAATAAAAATTGGGCTATTATTGAGTTAAATGTGCATTTTCATAGAAATTAACTTACATAAAATTGTTTTTATCACGTTTTACACTCTATTCACTTATAATATTCAACTAATAATAATTATAATATATGAAAGTACTCTGAGTGACGTCATTTGTTTACATCGTTTCTGAAGAATGGATCAATCAAGTTCACCGTCAATGAATTCGAAACTTAACATACTTCTCTATTAGTTTACTATGTGTACAAGTTATGAACAACCCGCTTTTATGAACAAAACGATGACTCTCTATTAGAAATAAATGTTTATAATATAACCCCTTGAGCATCTTATTTTCTATGAGGTAGAATGAAGGAAAATTTTCCTTAAGAGTTCAAATTACGTGTAAACACTACACTGTTGCAGTGATTAATATCAGAATCAATTAATTATTCTCCGTTTTCTATGTTTACGTACCGTTCTAATTCCGAGACATGTCTCGCAATTAGAACCAATTTTCTAAAAGCGGGTCTCGCCTGTACATACATACAATTATGCTAATCAAAAAAAGTCTTCAGAATCTAGTTAAGGAATTACAACAGTTCCACTAGAAATGAACACCGTAAAAACCATGTAACTGGCACAGAGCTGTAAATATTGAATTACTGCAACGTGATAGTTAGCGCGAAAAAGGAAGCGTGGTGCAGAATAAATAGCGTGGCGCTGAATAAATAGCGTGGTGCAGAATAAATAGCGTGGTGCAGAATAAATAGCGTGGTGTTGAATAAATAGCGTGGTGTTGAATAAATAGCGTGGTGCAGAATAAATAGCGTGGTGTTGAATAAGTAGCGTGGTGTTGAATAAATAGCGTGGTGTTGAATAAATAGCGTGGTGTTGAATAAATAGCGTGGTGTTGAATAAATAGCGTGGTGTTGAATAAATAGCGTGGTGCTGAATAAATAGCGTGGTGCTGAATAAATAGCGTGGTGTTGAATAAATAGCGTGGTGCTGAATAAATAGCGTGGTGCTGAATAAATAGCGTGGTGTTGAATAAATAGCGTGGTGTTGAATAAATAGCGTGGTGCTGAATAAATAGCGTGGTGTTGAATAAATAGCGTGGTGCTGAAACAATACAGTAATTAGTGAAAATGAACAGTCCTTTAAAATGGATATTTTTGCCCTTACAATTGAAATATCAAGCTAATCGAAATAGTAACGAGTTATAGGATATATTCCGAGTTATCGGACAGTTCTACATTTTCGGACACGTAAGGAAAATGTATGCAATAAATATTTATTTTTAATTTTACTTGGTATCTATAATACCAGCAGGTATCATGGATACCAAGTAAAATAACCAGTTAACTTAGTTAAGTAATTAAAATATACATTTTTTTACGTGTCCGAAAATGTGGAGTAGTCCGATAACTCAGAATATACCCTAGTTCCTTTATTGGTGTTTCATATTGTAATTGGTAAGTTTAGATATAAAGG
>CANNZV010004672.1:0-37413 GCA_947561585.1 Caprella mutica
CCATATGCAGCTATATGTTAAAACTCTGCATTGACAGTTATGGTATAGAAGCAATTGGAGGGTTAAGAGGAAAAGTTGGGTAACTACGATCCTGTCAGAACTAACCATACTTTACCTCGCACGTGTAATCTAATATTTACTGAACGGTAAAGTTGGGTAAGTCCTGGTAGGTTATACACTCATTTCGCGCATTTAGTGAGTGGTAAACTCGAGTGTGGAGTTACATACCTTTACCTCAACACCAAATGGTGTGTGCAGTGAGAGGCACACTTGGGTGAGTTTATACACAACTGTGCTTCTAAACAGTATTGTCCTTACGGTGAGAGGTAAAGTCGGGAAAGAACGAACCCAACTATGCATTTTACAGGTCTAGTTGATCCAAATGAAATAATATTTGATCCAAGATAATATCTATTTTATCCAAGTGAATTGAAATTTGCTCAATGTGAAATTGAATTTGATCTTAATGCAATTGAATTTGAACCATGTGAAATAATACTTGATCCAAGTGAAATAATATTTGATGCAAGTGAAATAATATTTGATGCAAGTGAAATAATATTTGATGCAAGTGAAATATTATTTGATCCAAGCGAAATAATATTTGATCCAAGTGAAATAATATTTGATGCAAGTGAAATAATATTTGATCCAAGTGAAATAATATTTGATGCAAGTGAAATAATATTTGATGCAAGTGAAATAATACTTGATCCAAGTGAAATAATACTTGATGCAAGTGAAATGATATTTGATGCAAGTGAAATATTATTTAATGCAAGTGAAGTAATATTTGATCCAAGCGAAATAATATTTGATCCAAGTGAAATAATATTTGATGCAAGTGAATTATTATTTGATGCAAGTGAAATAATATTTGATGCAAGTGAAATAATATTTGATGCAAGTGAAATAATATTTGATCCAAGTGAAATAATATTTGATCCAAGTGAGACAATATTTGATCCAAGTGAGACAATATTTGATGCAAGTGAAATAATATTTGATGCAAGTGAAATAATATTTGATGCAAGTGAAATAATATTTGATGCAAGTGAAATAATATTTGATGCAAGTGAAATAATATTTGATGCAAGTGAAATAATATTTGACGCAAGTGAAATAATATTTGATGCAAGTGAAATAATATTTGATGCAAGTGAAATATTATTTGATGCAAGTGAAATAATATTTGATGCAAGTGAAATAATACTTGATGCAAGTGAAATAATATTTGATGCAAGTGAAATAATATTTGATCCAAGTGAAATAATATTTGATGCAAGTGAAATAATATTTGATGCAAGTGAAATAATATTTGATGCAAGTGAAATAATATTTGATGCAAGTGAAATAATATTTGATGCAAGTGAAATAATATTTGATGCAAGTGAAATATTATTTGATGTAAGTGAAATAATATTTGATGCAAGTGAAATAATACTTGATGCAAGTGAAATAATATTTGATGCAAGTGAAATAATATTTGATGCAAGTGAAATAATATTTGATCTAAGTGAGACAATATTTGATCCAAGTGAGACAATATTTGATGCAAGTGAAATAATATTTGATGCAAGTGAGACAATATTTGATCCAAGTGAGACAATATTTGATGCAAGTGAAATAATATTTGATGCAAGTGAAATAATATTTGATGCAAGTGAAATATTATTTGATGTAAGTGAAATAATATTTGATGCAAGTGAAATAATACTTGATGCAAGTGAAATAATATTTGATGCAAGTGAAATAATATTTGATGCAAGTGAAATATTATTTGATGCAAGTGAAATAATATTTGATGCAAGTGAGACAATATTTGATGCAAGTGAAATATTATTTGATGCAAGTGAAATATTATTTGATGCAAGTGAAATAATATTTGATGCAAGTGAAATAATATTTGATGCAAGTGAAATAATATTTGATGCAAGTGAAATAATATTTGATGCAAGTGAGACAATATTTGATGCAAGTGAAATATTATTTGATGCAAGTGAAATATTATTTGATGCAAGTGAAATAATATTTGATGCAAGTGAAATAATATTTGATGCAAGTGAAATAATATTTGATGCAAGTGAAATATTATTTGATGCAAGTGAAATAATACTTGATGCAAGTGAAATAATATTTGATGCAAGTGAAATAATATTTGATGCAAGTGAAATATTATTTGATGCAAGTGAAATAATATTTGATGCAAGTGAAATAATACTTGATGCAAGTGAAATAATATTTGATGCAAGTGAAATAATATTTGATGCAAGTGAAATAATACTTGATGCAAGTGAAATAATATTTGATGCAAGAGAAATAATATTTGATGCAAGTGAAATAATATATATTTGATGCAAGTGAAATATTATTTGATGCAAGTGAAATATTATTTGATGCAAGTGAAATAATATTTGATGCAAGTGAAATATTATTTGATGCAAGTGAAGTAATATTTGATGCAAGTGAAATGATATTTAATGCAAGTGAAATATTATTTGATGCAAGTGAAATAATATTTGGTGCAAGTGAAATAATATTTGATGCAAGTGAAATATTATTTGATGCAAGTGAAATATTATTTGATGCAAGTGAAATATTATTTGATGCAAGTGAAATATTATTTGATGCAAGTGAAATATTATTTGATGCAAGTGAAATATTATTTGATGCAAGTGAAATAATATTTGATGCAAGTGAAATAATATTTGATGCAAGTGAAATAATATTTGATGCAAGTGAAATAATATTTGATGCAAGTGAAATAATATTTGATGCAAGTGAAATAATATTTGATGCAAGTGAAATAATATTTGATGCAAGTGAAATAATATTTGATGCAAGTGAAATAATATTTGATGCAAGTGAAATAATATTTGATGCAAGTGAAATAATATTTGATGCAAGTGAAATAATATTTGATGCAAGTGAAATAATATTTGATGCAAGTGAAATAATATTTGATGCAAGTGAAATAATATTTGATGCAAGTGAAATAATATTTGATGCAAGTGAAATAATATTTGATGCAAGTGAAATAATATTTGATGCAAGTGAAATAATATTTGATGCAAGTGAAATAATATTTGATGCAAGTGAAATAATATTTGATGCAAGTGAAATAATATTTGATGCAAGTGAAATAATATTTGATGCAAGTGAAATAATATTTGATGCAAGTGAAATAATATTTGATGCAAGTGAAATAATATTTGATCTAAGAGAAATTATCGAATATTTTATCATTCCGATACCTCACATTTTGTGTCTTACAAGAAAAAAGTAACGCTTTTAACATTTAATATATAAAAAATATATTTGTATAATTTATGAGAGATTATGATTGCCCACCATAATCTCTCATTGCCCACCATAATCCTTCATTGCCCACTATAATCTCTCATTGCCCACCATAATCGTTCATTGCCCACCATAATCCTTCATTGTCCACTACAATCCTTCATCACCCACCATAATCTTTCATTGCTCATTGTTACGATCGCTTCTTGGGTTTGAGAATTGACACTAGACTTTCAAATTTTAATGGGAATATATGTGAATTTATCCCTTCAGAACTAATTGTTTATTCTTTATTTCCATAATTTAGTAACTGATCTAATTAATGTCTATCAATTACACAGGAAATGAAAGCGGTTAATGACCGGTTCAATTTTATTATAGGCACAAATATAAAAATACACAGTTTGGCAAATATGGACTTTTTGCGGATAATCGAAAAGAGGGTAAAATGTAGAGCTTTCTGTGGTTGTTAACTCCACAAAGTCTAGAGCCAATCTAACAGAGGACCAAACTATACAGGAAAGTATCAGTTTTAGGCCTATTTTCGAATTGGACTACAAACAGCTCATTATATACCTAGGCCTTATATTCAATAATAATCCTACGGATACAATAAGAATGTCTTACGGTGGTATTTTAACGGACTTTTAGGGTAAGGGTTAAAAGAGAGGATGTAAGCAATTAACATCATTCGATACTTTTGAGAAAGAAACAATGTTATTTCAAGAGTTATTGAAATATATAGGTATAGCTATTCTTATTGAAATTATAGTTCATAACACATCATAATCTTCCATTGCCCACCATAATCATTCATTGCCCACAATAATCTTTCATTGCCCACCATAATCCTTCATTGCCCACCATAATATTTTATTGCTCACCATAATCATTCATTGCCCACTATAATCCTTCATTACCCACCATAATCTTTCATTGTGCACTATAATCTTTCATTGTCCACCATAATCTTTCTTTGCCCTCCATAATCTTTCATTGCCCTCCATAATCTTTCTTTGCCAACCATAATCTTTCATTGCCCACCATAATCTTACATTGCCAACTATAATCTTTCATAGCCAACCATAATCTTCCATTGCCAACCATAATCTTCCATTGCCCACCATA
The DNA here is from genome assembly GCA_947561585.1 of Caprella mutica. NCBI lineage: Eukaryota > Metazoa > Arthropoda > Malacostraca > Amphipoda > Caprellidae > Caprella > Caprella mutica. Next base: position 4,429 of record CANNZV010004672.1, read on the forward strand.
ATCTTCCTTTGCCAACCATAATCTTCCATTGCCAACCATAATCTTCCATTGCCCACCATAATCTTCCATTGCCAACCATAATCTTCCATTGCCCACCATAACCTTCCATTCATTGCACATCCTAAAAATGTTTCATGGCCAACCAAAATATTCTATCATTGCCCACCATAATAATATATCATTGTCCACCATAATAATCTCCAAAATCCTCCATTTTAATTTGTCTATCTATATCTTTCATGCACTATACGTAAAGTTTATTTACATTAAAATCAATTACATAAAATTTATTAACATAAATACATACAAATACCTCTTCGTAGTTCACGTCCCTGAATGAAATAGGGACGTGCACTAGGAATGGGGTATTTATAAATTAATTTATCTCAAATTTAATTAAATTTCATCTGATTAAAATATATCGCACAAATAGATATTAATTGACAGAAAAATTAGTATCTTAACTACAAATACAAATAATACCAGAAAGGAATATTTGAATTTAAAATTCAGCAAATTAAAGAATATAGATTTGGAAAACAAATTGAAATATATATACTCTTGCTTTCTCTTTAAATGGTTATCAATATAAGAAAATTATTAATTTATGATTACCCCCTTCTTAGTTCCCGTGGAATTACGGTCAGATGAAATGTTATTCCACTACGTGTAAAAAAGTCTATGGGAAAATGTAACCACATTTAAAAAAATGTTATTTTTTTTAATTTCATTATCATTATTTTTGAGAATGCCAGTTTGATGAAACAGACTATGCAATTGTAGAGTAAAAAACCTGAACAAAATATAAACGAACACCATGGTCAAATAATGAGAGAGAAATAGGGATTTTAATAAAGTTTAAACTTTGCGTTTTTTTGTGGGGGGGGGGGGTAAAAGTTAAAATAGTAAGACACTCCCTTTAAAGGTGATATTTTTACATTAAAAAGGAAGAAAAAACAAATGAGGTTAATTCCAAACGTTTGTTAGAATGTTCGATATCTTAGTAATATTACGATACCAGTTTTGTTCAATTTACTTTAGTAATTAACTGAAGCCTAATTAACCAACTAATATTTCTTGGTAGTCAATTATAACCCAATTAGTGTTGTAGATCCCTGGTTTACTACTACCTGACTATAGTATCTATGTACCTATTTAGTAATTAACAAACTAATTTTGCTAGGGGTTACTATTCACTAGTCCGACGCCCCAATAGTCCGACACTTTAGTAATTTATTACTGATTTAACATAAATATCGGGGCACGTGCCACCCTACGAACCCCCCTGCCAAGTCATTAAACAATCATGAAGTGTGCCGTACAACAAACTACAGATACAACAAACTACATTAAATGATGAAATACAATGAGGGAATAAATAGATAATAAATATATATAGAACTAAAGTAATATGAAAGAGTGATATTAAATTTAAAAAATGAAAGAAATTAAAAATTATTTTAATATTTAGATTAGTTATTAATTGAGTAAACCTATTTAATCATATTTTTTATTTTAATTGAAAAATAAAAACGAATAATAACATAGAGATATATAACTGTCGAGTAATTAACTACTCAACTACATTCAAACTGTGTATCTTCTATATACCTCAATGACCGAAATTAATTTGAACTTCATTAGGTATAATAATGTTACATAATTTAAAGCGCTATCGGTATAATTTGAAATTAAACAGATCATTAATTTCTTCATAATCACGAGTAAACTAAGTCATAAAATATACATTTTATTTTGATAGTCAGTCAGTGTTTTAAATTTTGAATATGATAGAGTCAGATAGACAGTGGTTTACTAATCGCAAGTCCACCCCCAAGTGACTGTATAAGGGTATGGTTACTATGGATGCATATTCAAGCGATTTTTCGCACTGAAGACTTCTGATGAAATCGGATGAAAATCAAATTCATACTTTCCAATGGGAGTGGTTACAGTGGCTGCGATTTAGTCGTCAGAATAAGTACGAAGTCGTCCGACTAGCTTCAGCGTTCAAATAAGTTTGATTTTTTCATGCGACTAGCGACAGATTTGGTCATTTTTGTGTTTAATTCTCTTAAAATTTCGATTAATGTTACTGTTTCCCCATGCGTTTTGGAAATATATTATTAGATACTATCAGGAATAATACAGATATCATTTAATTAGGTATATAATATATATTTGTTTATATAAAGGCTTAAATTGGTTGTTACTTTGTACAATATTTTAAAATAAAATTAAATATCTTTAAAGTTATATAAAAAATATTCTTATTTTTCTATTTACATATTTCAAAAATTGTGTGCCGTGAAAATAATAATCAAATTAGCGTTGCGTTTATTATTTCAGAGGCACACATGTAATAATTCCTCCCGAACATTATATCAAATAAACATGATTTATACCCCAATATTAAATGGGCAGAAACATACTGACGATCAGAAATCGCGTACAGTGTGACCACCTCGCACTGACGATCAGTTCTGACGATATCGTCAGTGCGAAAAATCGCTTGAATACGCATCCATAGTAACCGTACCCTAAGAACAAACCTATTTACAAACATTCAAGCTTTGAATGACCAGAAACTAATACAATGAATTACATTAGATGTTAACATGAATGTATAGTATAAATTTGTAAATAAAAGAACAGTTTATAAAGAAATAGAAGTACAAAGTTAAAAACATTATTTTTTCTCTCTGTAATCATTTACCGCCAAATTATTTTCCCCAAATCTGTATATCCCTATTCACTATATAGTATTATTATACGTTCACACGCACCGCCCCATCATTTCACCCCCTCCCTCCCCCTCTATCAGTAGTTTTTAGCTACCTACCGAAATGTTTAACAAATTGATGAGCCTAGAACTGCAAAGAGGAGCTATAACATGACAACTCATAGATCTCTTTATTGTTATAACCAAATTATATTCTAATGTTGAACTAACATATAATTATTATTGGATATGATTATTCTAGAATCTAAAATAATCATGCATTTTCACATCTATGGTCGTTGTTAAAAAAATATTATTGAAATATTAAAATCAAATTCTGGATAAAAAGATGTATTATTGTGACTGTTATTTGAATGACGATTTGTGATATATTGAGTAAATTTTATACCTAATGGTAAATTTACATATAATGTGGTTCATACTACCTAGTTTAATTATTCGATTGAGGTATTTGTTATTAAATTTAAATAAATATTGATTAGTTATGTACAATTTGGATAGCAGACTTATTAGGGTAAGTTCCAAGTTATCGAACAGTTTCATTTTCGAGCACGTACAAATATCTTATAATTATTATTCTATACTCATATTAACCTTATTTACTTGTTCGTAAAACTAGAACCGTTCGATAACTCGGAACTTACCCTATAGATAGGTATGATTTATTTGGTTGTTTTAGTAACGTGGTACCTAGCAACATACAGTCTTTTAGTTAAAACTGATAGGAAACATAACAATGTTCGGACACCCATAGTTCTCGGAAAGTGAACTTTCTACAACATATCAAAGTAGTTAGTTACTAAACTAGGAAATGCTTTATGTTTTCGGTTATATTACTATAAATAATGTAATTATTTTGTTGAAGATTTCATTACTATGATAATAGTGAAATATTGTTGTAACTTATAAGTTACAAAGATCTTATCTTCTATGTAACTAATAAATTAAATTAAATAACACTAGGTATATAGTACATATCATAGGATATTTTAAAGGATTATACTTACTCATTAGTTCTCTCTTACTCTCAAATAAAAGAGAGAGAAAATATTTGTGATTGAGCAACGAGTGCTTTACTGCACTCACTCTATTTGGTGCCTAGAGTGACATAATATAAGGGGGGGGGGGTCGTATGGGAGGGGGCTAAGGGGGACAGGGGAGAGTAGCGCTATGGTTAGTAGTGGCGGGATGTGTGCTATCCTCCAATAAACTCATTAATAAAATACTTATTTCTTCCCTAATAATAATTACCTTGCTGGCAATATATCATGTACATTTAAATTTATTTCACAAGACTGAATCAGTCACAGTTAACATGTACTGCAAATAATGATCATCATACTGTTTTTACAGGATGGCATATTTCTCTATACCTGTAAATTTATGTATAGTTTATATATTTGTTACTAGGCCCTATAAATTAACAAATATATAATTTAATCATTTCCCCTTCGGTCTATTGGTGATACCTAGTAAGTAGTGTCTCAGATGATTGACAGATGATTGACAGTTGTACAACCAGTGACAGAAGTCAGGCAGCCAGTGGAAGTGACTGTATTTTCGCGCGCTTGACAAAATTAAACAGCCCACCACTTCACATGAATGACCAATGATTGAAACACTGAAATTAAATCATATGTGAAAACAAATGTATTTGTATATGTTGTATATAAAATATCAGCTTATAATTTAGCATACATTAACTTAGAAGATAATTACTTTCTGTATAATTAACCACTCGTTCTTCCCCCCCCCCCCCCCCGATAATAAGTTACACCAGTCCTCTCCTCGCCCTGTACCCCCCCCCCCCCTAACCTTCCTGAGTAATGCAATGGAGCTGTAAAGAAAACCTTCTTATGTAAAAAAACGTTACTGAATTTTTGAAACCTTTTTTTACTCACATACAGTTATTGATCTTGTAATGTATCATAAAATGAATTATTTTATTACTAGGTTCTGATTTTAACTTATCTTATCACCTTCGCAAATTGCAGAAGGTTACACTTTAGGCAGTATTTATTTATTTGTAATCATGCTAGGTTCTCGCATAACTCAAAAAGGTTTCAATCAAATTGCCTGAAATTTTTATAGGTGTTTGTCATTATCCAGGAACCAGTTGGTTAGATTTTACAGATTGTTACAATAATTAGTAACATTATTTTATTATCATAGTATTCTTTAGTGACACATTTTAGTTAGGCTGTATATTTATTGTTATTTGAACATATTATTGATTAGGTAGGTGGGAAAAATAACTTTCATCGTAAAATAAACACTAAATTAACTATCATTGATGACTGACTGTAGGTACTGTCGTACTGGTAGTAGGTAGGTACTACACCTTTTTAACTTAAATTTAGAACATTTTTATATTAATTTAAAAGAAGTCAAGTTATATTTAAAAATTTAGAAAAAAAGTAATTCGAGTTATATATAAAATGGTTCAACTTAAAGCTACTCCGTGAATGCAATCACTATCCAAGGAATGTGACGAAGAAGGTCACAAGCATCGATGGCTGCACTCACGTATGGAAGAGGAAAATGAAGAGGTGTTACAGTTTTCTGTGTTATTTCTCGTTTTACTTTTTCATTAAAATAAAAATATTTTTTAAATAGATAAGCTCCATTAATAAATAATCCTAATAATAATTTTTTTCTTTCATTTTGAGAATTTTATATTCCTTTCTTAGTTTACTTTATTTCTAATATATTTGTATGATGCAATCATTCTTTGTATTTCATCATATAATGTTGTTTGTTGTATCCGCTAGTTTGTTGTACTACACACTTCATGATTATTTTATGACCTGTCACGCCCCAGCATATACATATATTTGATGTTAAGCAGTAATAAACTGCAAAAGGGTCGGACTGATATTGGACTAGAGGGGCGTCAAACTAATGGTGTTGTCGAGCCAATGAATAGTAACCCTATGAGTTTAACTAAGACCTCGTAGTTGAAGAGCTTAACCCAAGCACTGTCCTCTTAAACTGCAAGTAGTTTGAAAAAATGGTAAACATGTAAAAATTAAAAAAATCCATAATCCAAATTACAACAGTTCGGGGCCTAAGGGACGCCACCCCCTTCTTTCCCATTCACCAAAGACAGCTAACGGATAGAGCCCTTGGGTGCTCAGTTTTAAAATCACGGTATGTTGCTAGGTACCGAGTTTATTTAGGAAAAACAATCAAATAATTCATACCTATCTATAGGGTAAGTTCTGAGTTATCGGACTGTTCCAGATTTACGAATAAGTAAAAAAGGTTAAAATGAGAGTTAAATTAATAATTATAATATATTCGCTTACTTGCTCAAAAATATGGAACCGTTCGATAATCGGAACTTATCCTAATTAGTCAGGTACCTAAAGTGTAAATAACTAATCAATATTCTTAAATTCAAATATTTATTTAAATTTACATCTCAATTGAATAACTGAACTATAATAAACAATGAATTCAATCAATCATACCTAAAAATGCTATCATTATCACTCAATATATTACAAATCTTCATTCAAATAACGGTCACAATAATACATCTTTTTATCCATACTATGAGATAAGCCTACCTAATTGGATTTTAATATTATATTAATGTTTCTTTTAGAAACACAAAAGTGATCAAACTGTATGATTCTTATAGATAATCAAAATTCATATCCTATAATAATTTTATATGTCAGTTCAATATTATAATATAATTTAAGTATAATAATATACATTCCTATTATTTGACAATGCTTAGTTTTCTGCAGTTCAAGGCTCATAAATAATTTTTTAAACATACGGTAGGTAGCTACTGATAGGGGGGGGGGGAGGTGTGAGATGAATGAAGAGTGGGGGATCTGTACGTAAACACTGATATACAGTTTGGGGAAAATAATTTGGCAATAAATGATAACAGAGAGAAAAAATAACCTATTTAACTGTGTACTTCTATTCCTCCATACACTTATATTTTTTTACAACTAAATACAATACATTTGTGTTAATATATAGTTAAATTTCAGCGTATTAGTCACTGGTCATTCTTCATATCCGTGAATGTATGTGTATGTATGTTTGTTCTCAGAAGATCACTCACACTAGTGGACTTACAAGTTTATTTCTCAATCACTGTCTATTGTATTCAAGATTTAAAACACTGATCGATTGACTGTCAAAGAAAATGTTGACTTTATGACTTAGTATACTAGCTCGTGATTATAAGGAATAAATATCTTTTTAAATTTCACATTATACCGATAACGCTATAAATAGTGTAAAAATATTGAACTTCAAATTATTTTCGGTCATAGAAGTTTATTGAAAGATACAAATGCAGTTGAGTAGTTAGTTACTCGTTAGGTACATATAAACACTATTTTGGATAGTATAAATTACCTTGCTACATTAGTTGGTTAATTACTAAATTTGTACATAGATACTATAATCAGGTATACGTAAGTTAGGGACCTACATACACCAATTGGGATATTATTAGGTACCTAGATCATATAGTTTGGGGTACGGTCAAGAGCCCCCCGGTCATGAGCCCCCCTAGGTCATAAGCCCCCTCCCCCCCGGTCACGAGCACCCTCTCCCTGTTTTTTTAATCCTTATTTATCTAGTTAAACAAATGAAGAACTACTTAGATAGAAATAACTGAGAGTTGCTAATGTAGTTTGTTGTATCCGCTAGTTTGTTGTACTGCACACTAAATGATTATTTAATGACCTGGCAGGGGTATCGGGGGGGGGGGGGTTGTGGCACGCCCCCCTATGTACATATATTTGTTGTTAAATCAGATAGAATCTGTAAAAGTGTCGGACTAATGTCGCGTCGGACTAAGTAGTAGTCGGACTAATGAGGCGTCGAACTAATGGTGCGTCGGACTAATGAATAGTAACCCAGACTAGATTAGTACTTATTTATTATCAACTTCAAACTTCCTGACCGTATTATTTCGTAAATAGTAATTGCAAATATTCTTTAATCTATTGGTTCCTAAGTATACATAATATAAATATAAATATAATATAAATAATTTCCATCAGTACAAAAAATCTTCAATTCAAATATTTAAACCAATAGGAAGGTATTCTTCGTCAATTAGTTATTAAGAGATATTATAATATTCAAACATTGGTCTAGGTAGCTAACTGAATTAAGTATTTTGTATTGCGTTGCGCTATCAGTGCTCAGCTGTAAAATATTTAATAAATTGACATAGGTAGTGGGGTAAGTTACGAATTATCGGTCAGTTCCACATTTTCGGTCATATATATAATTGGTATCCTGATAATTATCACTAATACCTATTAAAATAAAGAGTATATAATATATTTTATTGGAATGTTTATTTTTTCTCTTTTGTCTGAAAATGTGGAACTGTCCAATATTTCGTAACTTACCCCAGATAACCATGAATTCGTAGACATATTTGATAATGAAGTATGGTACAGTATATATATCAGAATAAGTTTTATAAACTCCCTTTTTTTATGAAAGATTCATTCATGTAGGTAGTACCTATTCAAATTTGAATGTATTTTGAAGCTTATGAAATTGACGTGAAAAAGTGGCACTAACTAACATAGCTACATACAAGTTAAATGCATCGTTAAAATGAGAGTAGTGGAGTAATGGAATGATGAATATATTAAGGTACGTAATACATTTAATAATGAGGATACAAGTACTATTGAAGAAATATAATTTAATTTTTCAGTGTATAGCTTATGTGTGATCAAGGTTTAAAGATAAATAATTATTATTGCCTTGTCAAGAAAAAGTTAGTTTTTATTGCAAAAATTGAATACCATCTGACAAACTGTTACCTAGGTAATACTAATATTACTAACCTCAAAAATTATATCGTACACGCAAAATTGAAAGAAATACAATTTCTTACATATGTACCTAGCTAACTATGAAGCTTATTACTTTACCGGAACCTAATAATGGAATAAAAAACATTGCACATCAACCTAGCTCATTCAAAAATGTAAAGATTATAAACTTCCATAGTTGAAAATAATTCAGAACTTAAATATATTTTCTAATTAAAACCTAATATTTAACCATAGCTGGATGCAACACTAATAATTATAATACCTAATATTTTAATCATGAGTATAACGTGCGATAAAATCGTCAGTGAAAGTGACTGTACAATAACATTCGTACGTACATGTGCTCACGCCTTCAACTGAATCAAAACTAGACACGAATTGCATTTGTTATATACTATTTTGTTATAAATAAATTAAATAAATTAGCAGTTAACAAAGAAATATTAGTATATACTTTGATTGTAGATTTGTTTTCTCAGTGTACCTATCATTCACTACCTTTTTCCTTGTATATTGTCAACCCCTTTCCCTCCCTTATATTTGTCTTGTGAGCGTATTTATATTATTAATAAATAATAAATACCCACTATTATTCGATACGAAAATAGCATTATAATATTGAAATATTTTTATTTATTATTGGATATTTATCATGCTAACATTACCATTTATTTTTAATCACTTTTTCTTTGCATTACATTACTGAAATTTTGAAACCTAGTTTTCTCAGATACCTAGGTTTAGAATAATCAATATTTCAATGCATCAAAAGATGACTAGTGTCATTGTCACTATGCACTAAACATATTTTAATTACTTAAACTGATTCATTATATTTATATTATTTTTATCTTACCTAATTCATTTCGAAATTATCAGTAAATGCAACACGTTATTATTACCATATCAATGATTAGGTAGATTGAAGATATATATACCTACTGAAAAGTAATCGATAAATTATTGGTTGCTAAATTAGTATCTATAAATAGTTGAATACATCCAGAACCTATAAGTTTCAGTAAATATATCAAAATAGTATTATTGCTGCACTAACAGTAGGTAGTAAACTATTGAATATTACGATGATATTTTATTAAAAATAATTATAGTTTGATATATATATAAATGAGAAATAATAGTGTTTGTTCATGAATAACAAAAGGTAGTAATTTTTTTGTGTTCGTGCTTTTAAATTACTTCATGATAAGCAATTAGGTATTAGGTACCAGCTTATAATGTTAATTGAATTATTGCTAATGCTCATTACGTAACTAATTTTTTTTAATATATGTACGATTGCAGAATAGTTGGGTATCCATTTACATAACCAACTTCACCTCCTAATCGATGGATAGATGGATAGATTATTGAGAGGACAAGTTGGGTAACTACACACACAACTTTACCTAAATATCATTGACTGAATCAGTGAGAGGTGAAGTTGTGGAACGACACACACTACTTCACCGCAATAGAATACTGCTTTAATGTGAGCGGTGTAGTTGAGTGAGAACACACATAGGTACACTGTTTGAGATATTTCCTATTAGTTTAGAAGTACAGTTGGGTAAGAATGCACCTAACTTTACCGTAGAGGAAGAGCTTCATTTCGTGGAGAGCGACACTTCGTAGTTACCCAACTTTACCTCTCTACCCTCCAATTACGCTTTTCTAGCTGGAATATTTGTAAACGCAGAGCATCTTAATATTTCCAAACTGAAAGTAATAAGATTTTAATATCATATGCAAATAGATATCACCATCAAACTTTTTCTTCTATTTAAAAATAATATTTCAAAACTGCTATCGAAAATTGAGCTGTCGATAATTTATCACAATTTATTTTATTATCGAAAAAGTAATTATCGTCTATTCAAATTCTGTACAGAAAAAGTTTTGAAGAAACTTTCACTGTTCACAATATTTTGCGAAGAAAATTCCCCTGGCAAAATTCCCCTGGCGTCCCTCATAGTTCATTAACATTTGAAAGACTTTGTCAATTTTTAATGCTAGTTCCATAAAACCAATATATTTCAAGAATTTAAAATTTTGTTTCCAATGTTCCATTTGTTTATTAGATGAGAGAGTTATTTTAGAATCTTATTTTACCATTTAATAACGGTTAGATATTAACTCTATAAAGATTATACTATCTGTTGACAGTACTTGTTTGTGAAAAAAATCAATAACCCAATTGTTCGAAAGGAAAAAGTATAAAATGAAATAAGTTATATAAACTCTAATCGATTTCCCTGGCTTCATTTTTCCTCAGATGTAACATCTAATATGATTCTTTTGTTGAATCTCCATGAGAAAAAGAGCAGACAGTCCAATATCTCTAATTTGATTCTCCACAAAATCTATTTGGCAAGTACACTGAATTTGAGTTATTGATATTGAACAAAGAATTGAATTTATGTGTATAGTTGTTTCATGATTTTCTATCAAAACTTTAGTTAAATTTATTACACGAAAATAACCAAATGTTATGCCACGAATTTGTGGAAATCATTTAAGGCAAAAGTTGAATTCTAATATTAGCCATAATGGAAAAAAATGTAATCACATATCACCAGATGTAAATAGAGATCTTTTTCTAATATATTTCGTATTAAAATAAATATTAAGATGGCAATTGTCGAAAGTAAATTCCCTCATAAATACGTTAAATAGTGATTAAATGGAATAAGAGCATTGACTGAAAGTTTGTATTTGTAACCTAACAGTAGATTCTGTTTTATATTGGTAAGACAAGCGTTGGTGTCTTACTTCCATAAAGGTTCGTCCACACGATTAAATTATCGCAAATTCAACGAAAAGTTTGTCAAACTTTTCGTCAAACGAAGAATAGAAAATTAGTTCACGTGGACTAGACTGAATGGAAGTTGTAAGAAGTATTTTCACTCACAAGAGTCTACTGTTGATGTGTTCTTATTATTATGACAGTCGATAAAATACTTTATTAAAGATAAATTGCACTATAGTTATCCTAAAGCATAATATTATTTTAGTTTCTTTCATTCTCTAGGAAGATGTAAATGATGTAACACCAATAGCCACTGAGCTACTATAAGTTATTTCACGTTCAATATTATATTTGTTAAGTTTCATTTTTCCTTCTTTGATATAATATCTTTTTTCGAAGTTGTCCAGCCCGGAAGTAGCACACTTGTTCTCATTACAGGCAGGCATCGCTTTAAGTACACCTCGCTTTAACAAAAGTGGTACTTATTTCGAGTCATGTTTCAAAATAAGAACTGTTCGTAGACATAGAAAACGGAGAAAATATTTTGTGATTATTTCACGGTAACTAAAATAACATCAAAATTATAATCCAGATGAGGTTATTAGAAGCAATTGGTTCAGAAATTTAACATGTCCTATTTTAGGGTAAGTTCCGTGTTATCGCACGGTTCCATATTTTCGAACACGTGAAAATCTTTATATAATAATCATTATTTAACTTTTATTTCAATTGGTATCCATGATACCAATTAAAATAGAAGTTAAATAATAATTATAATATTTTCTTTTCTGACGTGTCCAAAATTGTAGAACCAACCAATAACTTGGAACTTAGTTCCTACTACCAAAAATATTTCTTATGAGCATAAAATTGTAGTTTGTTAAATGTAGCACAATAATTATAGAAGTCTAACTGTCTAAGTATCTATTAATTACTCACCTATACTGAGTGAGAGTTAAGCTATGGATGGATTTTAAAACATTTAATAAATGCACGACTTTAAACTTTTTCATCACAGTCACAAACAATGAAAGACTGTATATTATTATTAATATGCTTATATACGTAGTACTTTAATAACTCTAAAAACCAATTTTTTTCTATAACTCATAGAAAATGAGATATATAATCAAGGAGTGACAATTATAATTTTCTTGTTACTTTTATTCGCTTTAGTTACCGTTTGGTAAATAAACTGAGTCATGATTTGGTAACTAAAGCGGGGTATGCCTCTACTTTATTTACACTTCACACTATTTACTTATACAAATACCAGTACCTTTTAACCAATAATGAGTTTCTGGTTTGATGCCATTTATACCTCCTGCTTTTCCTATTCTCTTCTTCCTGGTCTGCTTTCTAATATCTTGTTTACATTTACACCTATTTTACTTACCCTATCCACATATATCACTCCACCCATAGCATATACTGTCCCAACCACTCTGTCATAAAATACATATTGTGAATGTTTTCCTCTCTTGTTTCTATTTGTCTACTGCCATCTTCCAGACCAATTCTCTCCATTAAGTTCCTCACAAAATCACATGCTGTTCTCAGACTCTCAGGCATCATTCTACCATAACGAACTCTCACAAGCTTATTAGCCTATTCACTTACATAGTTTCTTCTCTTCCTCATTCCACTGTTCAAAACTTCTATTCTCATTCTTTTGATCCACACTTCCCCAGTATTCTTCACCTTTTTTCTCCAGTTCACCACTCTTTAAAATCTGCCCATCTTCATCATGGTTTTCAAACTAATCATTACATTTTTATCCCCTCTAAATTTCTTAATATTATCCTAAAGTTTCATACTATTATCATAATTTTTAATTTCTTGAGTCAATTTTAGTTCATGGAAAGTTATATAATTTTTCCCAAAGATTGCAGGATAGGCTTCACTGAAAACTTCAGGAGAGTAAGACAGATACACGATATTTAGATTGGTTAATTATACTATTTAAACCTTTGGCCAGTAATTAAGAGACAAAAAAATAACAGGGTAGAACAGTCAAATGAAATTTATTGATTTGTTATTAGTATATCAGTTACTCATATAATGTTTATTTTTTAATTATAGAAAGCAAGCATCGAAAATGTAAAGAAAATTTATAAAAGAAAAAGACAGAGAGTTTTGCCTCCGTCAAGTCTTTCATACCTTTGACCTCTTTTAATAACTGTGATCTCAACGTTTGAGGCAAAGTTACAATTCTCTTAATTCATTGCCTCAATTCAGCCATATCTGACTTCTTTTGAAATTATAGTAATCATAATAAACATATTTTAGAAAAATTTAAAATTCACCGAGAGAGAGATGAATGAAGTTATTTTTTACGTTTTAAGTTCAAACCTCAGAGTAATGTTCAAAACACAGAATCTCTATTATATTAAAAAGGTATATGACAATATGCTACCTAAGCAATTATCAGGCTAGTATAGAGATGGGATATATTCCTAAGGGATATATTCCTAAGGGATATATTCCTATGTGACAATATAAGTCACAGTTACGCTTCGCAACTATAAAACAAGAGACACAAATTTTCACAAAAAATTATTACTATTTTAACATATATTTTGCAAAAAATCAGCAGCTGAGATGAAAATTCGAGTGTGAATAGTTTCATTTCAGAAAAAATAACATCTGTACCATAGGTGTGAGAGATTAAAATATCAATGTTACCGAAATAGAAAAATTTAGAATTTTACGTTTTGAAATTGGACCTATGGCCATTTTTCTCTCAAAATGGGATTTGGCAACTCTCTTCGATATTGCTTATTAAAAAACTTCTGATGTGGAGTGCAGAAAGAATTAAAAAATAGAAGAAACATTGGTAGCGAGTACGAGATGCGACGAAGACAATCCTGAAGAAGAAAAGAATCACGAAGAATGAATTCTGCGTAAGAAGAAGGAAAGGCAAAGACAGGAAGAACATTCTCTTCGAACGAAAGCTCTAAAAAAAGAAAGGAGAAAGTGGAGGAGAGAATCATTCCAATCCACTTCGAACAGGAGCAACTTTTCTCAAGAGATACTACCTGAACATTAGAGACCCCAGAAACAAGTAATGAGGAGCAACCAGAACATGTATAATGTATATAAGTTCTATATCGATTGGAGAAATAGTTCAAGGAATTATTGGAAGAGCTAATTCTTTATCAAGAAGATTCTGAGATGAAAAATTATAAATGTAGATATTGATATTAAAATACCACTAATAATTTGATTGGCTTAATAAAATAAAATCACACTTCAATTCCAATTATGACTTGAATTACACTTTACAATAAGTTTGAATATATCATTGCATGTGCTATTATATTTTTTGATATAATTATACAGTTATAAACTAAATTGTATCATAATTATTAAATAGAAAACATTTCAAATAAATAGATATTGATTTCAGTATAACATTTCTTTCAAAAAAGTATAAACGCAATTACTATAGGAACAGCCTACTTAGTATGAATCTCTCTATATAATGAAGCGTGACTGGACAACCCGCGGTCAATTGACACCAGAACAACTGCCACCCTCGGACAATTGACACCAGGACAACTGCTACTCTCGGACAATTTACACCAGGACAATTGCCACCCTCGGACAATTTACACCAGGACAACTACCACCCTCGGACAATTGCCACCCTCCAACAATTTCTACCCTCGGACAACTGCCACCCTCGGAAAATTACTACCCTCAGACAACTGCCACCCTCGGACAACTGCGACCCTTGAACAATTGTTACCCTTGGACAACTGCCACCCTCGAACAATTGTTACCCTCGGACAACTGGCACCCTCGGACAATTGCTACCCTCGAACAACTGCCACCCTCGGAAAATTTCTACCCTCGGACAACTGCCACCTTCAGACAATTGCTACTTTCGGACAACTGCCACCCTCGGACAACTGCTACCCTCGGACAACTGCCACCCTCAGACGATTGCTACCCTCCGACTATTGCTACCCTCGGACAACTGCCACCCTCGGACAATTTTCATCAGGACAACTGATATCCTCTGACAATTGCTACCCTCAGACAACCCTCGGACAATTGCCACCTGAACAACTGCCATCCTCGGACAATTGCCACCAGGACAACTGCTACCAGAACAATTGCCATCCTCGAACAACTGCAATCCTCGGACAACTGCGACACTCTGACAATTGTTACCCTCGGACAACTGCCACCCTCAGACAATTGCTACCCTCGGACAACTGCCACCCTAATATATATTTTCAAGTAATTTAATTTTTCTCATATATCAAGTTGAAAATAGTCCTAAAAATGATTAGTTTTGATAGTGATCAAATATATACAATTAACTGTTTTTTTAATAAAATAATGGAACTAATATATGTATTATGTTGAGATAAAACGAATAAATATATCATTATGTAGGACTCCCCAATTACAGACAACTGACAGCATTATATATCTTCAGTCTGTACTTTCACACATGAATATACTTGATAAAGATTTATATATTGATTCTACAGTATGTTTATTATTGATAAAAGTCTGCATATATTATCTCACTCAGTAAAATTTTTTGTTTATAATTAATTAAAAATGCCCAAACAATAGGAATTCACTTTACTACCACTTAATATAAATGGTTTTTCAAGTTAAGAAGCCAGATAATAATTACCAGGGTGCAAATAATCACGCCGTTAATATTATCAATCGTCCAAATGATGTTTGGTTGTCCTACCCTTATGTGAAAACTTTAACGAGTATCAGAATGATCACTATGACCATATTTTTGTACATTAGCAATTAGAGTTTATAGTTACTAATTAAATGACTCTTTGTATCTAACTTCCCATCCCCAGTAAGGTTGCAGTGAATCTTTTTCACCCGAACTCCTCAGTTCCCTCAGCTAATTTTAACTGTCAAACCAATTTGGCGAAGTTGTGAAGCAACACAGTACATATTTATCTATTGATATATTATTTATAAACTCAAAGCTCTATCGCTTCTGACAAACTTTGTTATTTGGTCCTGATTGAAGGATAACTTTAGCTCTGCTAAATTTTATCTCCATTATTGACTGATGTTGTCCGTGGCATATAATATGTAAGTTTGACGTAATATGTACCGCTTAAAATAACAAACTACATTATAACTTTGCAGCTAAAAATCACCCAAAGTTAGGTTTTCATGCATTATTTCTTATCTCTACCATTTACGCTCAATAAAATACTGACATAAATCGGATAGAGAAATCAGTGAGCAAAATGTTAAACATTAGATTTTACTTTCATTCACTCGCTAATAATGGAAAACATATTTTCAATCATAAAAAAATCATTGTAAAATTATAAATAATATAAGCAGATTAATCTTATTTTCAGAGAACATTTTAGGTTATGAAGCCGGGTTTCCACTGAGGCAACACAGGCAACATGTAGCATGCGCCTTCACTGTCATTCAACAAGAATGTAGCATTCAACTTTCAATAAAGACACACGAAGCATGCGGCAAGGCAACACCTTCGTTGCTTGTAGCATGCTGCATGCTCTGTTGCTTGCTGCTTGCTGCTAGACCAATTCAACCAGTTCAACAAAAACGAAACCAGATTCCAAACTTTGAGCGCCAATGCGATCAACTGAAACATGGAATAGAGGTTTCAGAAAAATACTCATGTGAAGATAGTGAAATATTATCAGATGAATAAGAGATCTTCATTTTAACAAGGCCGTTTTATTTTGTTTGATATTTAATGTTATAATTTAAATGTATTATTAACAATATAAATTCTTTGCATAATGAATTTTACATATTTTTATTTATAAGAGTTTTCTCTATACAATGATATAAATGTTTAAAAATTTAATGATTTAATTAAATTATTCATTAAATTACTTAAATAATTCTGTGTCATTTATACTCTACACTGTGACTAGAGCCCAGATTTCTATGCTCTAACAGAATAACAGCATAGAAAGCTATGAAATGCAAAGATTATCTATGCTTTATAGGCATTAACCTATTTTGCATACAAAGCATATAAAATTCTATTTAAGGATATTTTTGTCTATGCTACAGCATGCAAAACTTTATTTAAGAGATATTAAAGTTTATGCTACAGTTGCTCCATTTTATATTTACAGTTTTTTTTTTTTTTTTTGTAATATTTTAGCAAGTCATTTAGTTCCAAGTCCTCGTAGTCTTAACAACTCATTAATTAATAATATTAATACCCAAAGTTAAGCGATCTGATAACATCATGATACGAAATTTAGTTGATGAATGTGGGTGTTATGCAATGAAAAAGTTGTTTTGAAATGCAAGCCATGCAATGTGAAGCTGAGTAGCTACAAGAAATTAAATGCTGTATCACAGTTTAAAACAGCGAAACATAGGCGTAAAAGAGTGTAAATTTGGTAGATTTGAATGAGGATGATGATGCCAACATGATACTAACCATATTGTAGCAAATAATCCTGGATTGCAACACATAGAAAAAATACGAAGCATTATCGCTTGAGTGAAAGAGGTGCAGATTGAAAGGAATATAACACAAAATGCAATGTATTTCAAGAACGTTGAGATCAGTTGTAATGAAGTAGAAAGAACCTTATCAAAACTTAAAATTGTTAATTGCTAAATTATTTATATTCTAAATATAGCTACTATTAATTCTATCAAGCTAGATGAATAAATAATTACTATATCTTTGTTATATAGAGACTTATTTTTCTTGTTCTAATAATTTGTTTAGCTGACTTAGTAGAACTGAGAATCTGAGAAATTATCGTTCATGGTTATTTGTTGCTATATTATTTAATTGTCATATATTAATAAAAATGCGAAGCACAAAATGTGGTTCGATTTCCAATTCCATTTTTAATAATTACAAAAAATGTACTTTGATAATTTTCCATTTGAAACGGAAAACATTATTCAACATCATATACCTATACAACCTCAAAATTAAAGAAAAGTATACGTAATTAAGTCTACCATTTGACTCATACGGCATGTTTTTAATGTTTTTGAATAAAGAAAATGTTATTTGAGGTATAACTAATCAATTTATAACGGCATATTTAGCATAGATTTGGGCTATAAAGCATATTTTTAAGAGCATATTTTGCATAGTTTTTAGTGCTATTTCGCCTAGATTGAAAGGGCATAGAAATCCCTCTACATATAACATAATCTCTAACGTTTTTATATTCGTAAATAATGTAGTATCCCAGCAAACATGAATGTATCTATTCGATGTCTAAACGACTCTGTAAAACCTCTCTTCCGACATCGAATACTAGTAACAGATTAGACATGGTGACATCAAGTAGATATCAATCCGATATCCGTTTGCACCGCTAAACCGCATCATATCAAGTATATTTGGCATCGAAGCGATACCGTTATAACAGCGTTGAATAGAGAGAGGAATTACGACATACAACATACATAGGGATTCTGCATCGAACAGACGCCTAATTATATATCTAATATGCTTCGAAACGATATCCACTTGCATTCAATAAATAAATAAATAAAAATTGAAAAATCTTATTTCATTGATATAACGTACTGTACGTTTAGGCGCATATCAATTAGATTCATGTTACATAGTGTTATATATAAATTAAATGGGAAGAAATGAAGTGACGTGTCCGGGAATCGTTCGTGGGTCAAACCGTCGCTGTGCCTGTAGCTCTGTCACTTTGCCACCGAGGATGCATTAGATTAAAAAAAAAATTTCATATTAAATGACCCGGAGATACTTAAAGAAATTTTAAAAGTGAATAAAACAATACAGGCAAGCACCGCTTTTATAACCAAAATCACAACTTATTCTTACTACAAATAGTAAAGAGTTGGTTAAATTTTTATATAATTGTAACTCCTTAAATATTTCGTTCTCTATGAGTTCAAATTAAATAAAAATGTTTTGAGGCCACGACTTATAATAAAGATGAAAGCTCTGTGATGAAAGTTCAAAGTAATGAATGCATTAATTAAAATTTGACCATAGATTAACTCTCACTCAGTAAATATAGGTCAACTACTATTTAATTAGTAACATAATAGCTGAAGGTATGATATCAATTGAAATAAAAGTTAAATAATGATTATTATATAGATTTATTGAGTCCGATTACCACTTTAAGTTTATTATCTATAATGTGAATCACTGAATTTTAATCGTCTCATTTGCAGCTTTAGGCACTAGGTGAAAGCTCAAGTTATCGGATATGGGTTTCCGCATTTTACGTAGAAAAATTATTTATGTATTGATTTTTATTTCTAAACTTGTATTTTACGTACTGGTATCATGGATACCAATTTAAGTAAGAGTTTAATAATGATAATTATTATATTTATTTCTTACATATTCGAAAATGTGGAACCGTCCGATAACACAGAATTTACTCTAAAATGGAACATGTTAAATAGCCCATCAACTTTTAAGTATTGACGTTTAGTAGAGGTTTAATGTCTGCTTCGGAACCAAAATCCATGTCGCTGACGTCAAAAGGAAATGAAATACAAGGGACTGGAAGAAGCAGTCAGAAAGGAAAGTGGCCACATGGACAAAGTCACGACGCTCATGGATGCTAAAAAGCTACTCCGTGAATGCTTTCACTTACCGAAGAATGTGACAAAAATAATCACAAGCACCGGTGGCTGCACTCAAGGATGGAAGGGAGAAGTGAAGAGGTAATAGTAAATGAAGCCTACGAGTCTACCTAACACAAAATCTAAGACCTCGTAGTAGAAGAGCATAACCCTAGCGCTATCCTCTAAAACTGCATGGAGAGTTATAAACATGATAAACATAAAATAGACGACCGTGATCCAAATTACAACAGTTTGGGACCCAAGGCACGCCACCCCTTCTCTTCCATTCACCAAAGACAGCTTCAGGAACCCCTCGGTGCTTATTCACAATAAGCAGTTTAGAATAGATTCATAACAATAAATGCACTGACCATCGAAAAATCACTTGATTGGTTACCCATTTCATTTTCACGGTACTGGAGGAACACTGTTCAATAACCAATGTTCCAGTATCGCTTACTTTACGTTGATTCAGTGTACAATAGCACTAGTGTGCTAATGTCCTATCGTACCTTTTCAACTGTCGTTTAAAGGGAGCATTACGTACGTTATATAGAAAGGTACAATCCAATTGAATAGAAATAATTTCTACATTTCTATACATATTATAAAACAGGGAGATAGGAGAATGAATTTCCAAATTCGAAACGATTCTTTTAAAACTACGTATCTGTTTTCGTACATCTGGTCGAAGTATAAATTCAGATATCGTTTGGAAACAGACATGCCGACGTCAAGATGATGCTGTTAAAACCATGTATCGGTTTTCGTGTTTCTACCCGAAGTGTAAATTCAGATTTCATTTAGAAACAGACATTCCGATATCTACTATGAGTCGAAATGGTTGCTAAGTCGATACCCGCCGTTAGCGCTACGAATTCGACAGCAAACGGCATCGAATCGACATTCATATGTTTGTTGGGATGTCATTAACCATTTTCTAATCTAAATTTTTAATCAAAGAAAATGCGACATTGTTTGACATAACTATATGTATTACTTAGACATCAATAGGTATTATTCAGACATCAATAGGTATTATTCAGACATCAATATGTACTACTATAAAAATTTCAACAAAAATTCTTCCCACTAGCGATGAGAAGCCGTTCAACGCTAGGCAACAAGCTAAATCTTGCCGCATGCGTCAGGAAACTGGGCAACGTGTAATCAAGTGCAGCATGCTACATTGCCATATGCCACATGTTGCCCTCTGTTGAACTGGTTGAATTACATTTTGCCCGTGCGGCAATGCAGTATGCTGCGTGTTGCCAAAATGTTGCCTCAGTGGAAACCCGTCTTAAAAGTATAAAAAAAATTGTACAATGACACATTTCTGTGTATTGACAGCGCAGAATTTTCTTTGTATATGTATATCATGTCTATTATATATTTTGTTGTTTAATACATGTTATTATTTCCAATAATGATATGGATTCTATATCCCAGGTAGCAATGAATGTTATTTGAATGTTAGAATAATATTATCCTGTAACCAAAAGTAATGTTATTTTCAATGTTAAAATAACATTATAAAAATGTTATATTTTCAATGTTAACATAATATTACAACCGAACCTTGAAATAACATTGGGAAATATTATTAAATGTTTTGTTGTAGTATTAATATAACATTTAAAAAATGTTGAATAATGTTATTTTAATATTAAACAAATGTTATCTAACATTTGTTTATTACGAACAAACCTTAAAATAACATTGGGAAATAACATTGAATGTTATGTTGTAATATTAAAATAACATTTGAAAAATGTTAAATTATGTTTTTTTATTAATAAAAAATGTTATATTAACATTTTTTTGATATTACAATAACATTATTTAACATTTTTTAAATGTTATTTTAATATTACAACATAACATTAAATATTATATCCCAATGTTATTATAAGGTTTGTTCGTAATAAACAAATGTTAGATAACATTTGTTTAATATCAAAATAACATTATTAAACATTTTTTAAATGTTATATTAATATTACAACATAACATTCAATATTATTTCGCAATGTTATTTAAAGGTTCGGTCGTAATATTATGTTAACATTGAAAATATAACATTTTTATAATGTTATTTTAACATTGAAAATAACATTACTTTTGGTTACAGGATAATATTATTCTAACATTTAAATAACATTCATTGCTACCTGGGATATCGAGAAACTTTTAGACTTTTTCTCGGACTTCAAATTCCTGTGCGAAATTTTCAACTGACTCCAATCAAAAATAATTGTATATTCCATGAGCTCACGAATATTAACCAGTTAGTTATGTACAATAGCTAGCGCAATTAATGCAGTTAGATGCAGTTCACGGTCTTTAGTGGTATGGTTGGTATTAGAAATTTTCTAGTTGATATTTACCAGTTATAAATAATCTACTTACAGATATTTATCCATCTAAAACTGCACTCAAAGGGAAAGTATGATTTCCGCAAGATAATGACTTTCGCAACTAAATACTTTGTAGTTGCTGCATTGGATATTATCTTATATCAACGCGCTTGAAGCTACCCAGCAAACATAAATGTATCTATTCGATGTCTAAACGACTCTGTAAAACCTCTCTTCCGACATCGAATACCAGTAACAAATTAGACATGGTGACATCAAGTAGACATCAATCCGATATCCGTTTGCACCGCTAAACCGCATCATATCAAGTATATTTTGCATCGAAGCGATACCGTTATAACAGCGTTGAATAGAAAGATAAATTACGACATCCAACATACATAGGGATTCTGCATCGAACAGACGCCTAATTATGTATCTAATATGCTTCGAAACGATATCCACTTGCATCCAATAAATAAATAAATTAAAATAGAAAACTCTTACTTCATTGAAATAACGTATTGTACGTTTAGATGCATATCAATTCGATTAATGTTACATAGTGATATAAATAAATTAAATGGGAAGAAATGAAGTGATGTGTCCAGGTATCGTTCGTGGGTCCCTCCGTCCTCGTGCCTGTACCTCTGTAGCTTTGCCACCATGGATGCATTTACCTAAAAAAAATTTTGATATTAAGTGACTCGGAGATACTTGAAGATATTCTTAGAGTGAATAAAACAATACAGGCAAGCACCGCTTTTATAACCAAAATCACAACTTTTTCTTATTAAAAATAGTAATGAGTTGGTCAAATTTTTATATAATTGTAACTCCTTAAAAATTTCGTTCTCTTTGAGTTCAAATTAAAGAAAATGTTTTGAGGCTTCGATTTAGAATACAGATGAAAGCTGTGTGATGAAAGTTCAAAGTAATGAATGCATTAATTAAAATTTGACCATAGATTAACTATCACTCAGTAAATAAAGGTCATAAGAGTTGAGTAATTAGTTTGATATTTTGACTTATATAATTGTGTTTCATTGAACAAACAGGAATTTTGTGTTCTGTGAAATATTTTTAGCAGTAGGGTTTATGTTCCAAGTTATTAATAGGGTCTATATTTTCGAACACGTGATAAAGGAAAATATAATTATTATTATTTAACTACAATTTAATTTAATAGCTGAGGGTATATGATACCAATTGAAATAAAAGTTAAATAATGATCATTATATATAGATTTAATGAGTTCGATTACAACTCTAAGTTTATTATCTATAATGTGAATCACTGAATTTTAATCGTCTCATTTGCAGCTTTTGGCACTAGGTGAAAGTTCAAGTTATCGGATGTGGGTTTCCGCATTTTATGTAGAAAAATTATTTAGGTATTGATTTTTATTTCTAAGCTTGTATTTTACGTACTGGTATCATGGATACCAATTTAAGTAAGAATTGAATAATGATAATTAATATATTTATATCTTACATATTCGAAAATGTGGAACCGTCCGATAACACAGAATGTACTCTGAAATAGAACATGTTAAATATCCCATCAACTCTTAATTATTTACGTTTAGTATAGGTTTAACGTCTGCTTCGGAACCAAAGGCCATGTCTCTGACACCTAAAGGAAAATAAATAGAAGGGACTGGAAGAAGCAGTCAGAAAGGAAAGTGGCTCCATGGACAAAGTCACGACTCTCATGGATGCTGAAAAGCTACGTGAATGCTGTCACTTACCGAGGGATGTGACAAAAATGGTCACAAGCACCGGTGGCTGCACTCAAAGATGGAAGATGAAAATGAAGAGGTAATAGTAAATGAAGTCTACGAGCCTACCTAACACAAAATCTAAGACCTCGTACGTAATTGTGGAGCGTAACCCTAGCGCTATCCTCTAAAACTGCATGGAGAGTTAAAAAAAACTATACACATGGTAAACATAAAATAGACAATACATAATCCAAATTACAACAGTTCAAGTCCCAAGGGACGCCACCCCCCTTCTCTTCCATTCACCAAAGACAGCTTTAGGAACCCCTCGCGGTTTATTTACAATAAGCAGTCTAGAATAGATTCATAACAATAAATGCACTGGTCATCTAAAAATCACTTGATTGGTTATCCATTTCATTTTCACGGTACTGGAGGAACACTGTTCAACAACCGATGTTCCAATATCGCTTACTATACAATGATCCATTGTACAATCGCACTAGCGTGTCAATGCCCGATCATACCTTTACAACTGCCGTAGTCCCCTATAAATGTATTAATTATTGGGTATAGTTCAAAGGGAGCACCACGTACGTAATATAGAAAGGTACAATCCAATTGAATAAAAATAATTCCTACATTTCTATACGTATTATATAACAGGAAGATAAGAAAATGAATTTCCAAATTTGAAACGATTTTTTTAAAACTACGTATCTGTTTTCGACTTCTGGTCGAAGTATAAATTCAGATATCGTTTGGAAACAGACATGTCGACGTCAAGACGATACTGTTAAAACCATGTATTGGTTTTCGTGTTTCTACTCGAAGTGTAAATTCAGATATCATTTAGAAACAGACATTCCGATATCTACTATGAGTCGAAATGGTTGCTAAGTCGATACCCACCGTTAGCGCTACGAATTCGACAGCAAACGGCATCGAATCGACATTCATATGTTTGTTGGGTACGAATGATGTTGAGAAACAGGTGATACATACAACAGATCAAAACTGAATTTTACAGACAATATTACCGTTTCCCCTTTTAAATAATAGTCATAATTTTATTTGGATGTACGGAAAAGGAAGATATTTACTTCGAAATGCACATAAAAATTACGCGATTGGTCCAGTATTTTATTTACTCTTCAGATGGACAAATTTTCAACCAATTTCCTGTCGAAACCAAGACTTAAAGCATAACAGCAAATAGTTTGGCTCATGAGAGCATCAAGTATGCGATCTCCAGTAATTCATTGAATTGTAATTAATTTCAAACTTAAATATTCTTGTTTGATGCAGTTATCGTTATTTGACATGATTTACAGAAGAAAATTAATTCTCAGGACTAACTAATGTAGAAGTTTTCATATCTCCATACAGTATCAAAAGTAACAGAAAAGTTAAGAAAAAGTCCTATGATATCACATTTTTATCAATTTGGGATCAAAATTTGACGAAATTAATTAATAATTAATAATTGCAGGATAACCAATTGAAAGGGTGTGAATACCAGCAGTACGTAACCATGCAGTTATGAAATTTTGGACAATAAAGAATTATTTTTTCTGCTTTTTAAGCATATTATGAACAGTAACATTACATTTATTAATATAGATACATAATAATGAATAGGATGAAACGGCCAAGTGAATTATCAAGAAATAGATAGGTACCTACCATTTAAATAACCTGTCACATGATTGATTAAACATAGCTACATACTTTTATTTCATGGTAGGAGAATATAATAATCTACCTACATATGGATTTTCAACACATATGTCTAATTAGTAATACTGTACACATGTATGCCTATACAATATAGGTACCTATATATATATTGGTTTGCAGTAGAAGACGTACAAAAGTCCATCTAGTCTAGTTCATATTCAACCGCTATTTTTAATTATTTTGTTTGGTGGTTAAATATTTGTTTCTAATGTGTTCATTTTCTTCTTTTACTGAATACGGTATGTATGACCAATTGATCATGAATAAAATAGTAAGAAAGGAAATCTATCTATAGAATGACGTGAAAGCATGAAGACGAAGTCACTCGGTATAGGTACAAATGACATTTGCATCTGAAAATATTAGTCACTGTTTACCCTAAAAATAATATTAAATTTATATATTATTTAAATAATATATAAGCATTTCTATAATAAATTTATCCTGTTTACACGACCATTGTATATTAAATTGATTAAACATATACAGGTTGACATATTCAAAACAAACGATATACTGTACAAATTCTTTTACTTCTGACTGAAAATTAACAATTCGAAAGAAAATCGGCTATTCTAAAGTTTTGATTATGAAAATCTTTAATAAGTTAAAATTATAAAAATAAAATTGCTTGGAGGGGACCTTTAATTTGTTACTTTGATTATGTCACTATGTTTCACAAATCACAGATTGGGTATGTATGGAAGATAAGGAAGTAAAAATTACTGGATATTACAGTACATAGACGGAGAACTAAAAACAGATTACTGATGATTACGTCACATAAAGAGGCGGTACTTGCGAAACGATCGTTATGTGTTGAACATTATATATTGCATCTTATATTTGATGTTGACACTTAAATTAATCTATATACGGTTTGTTATATGAACTGACTGATATAAATTGTGTTGCATGATGATATGCACTTTTTAATATTAGAATATACGAACATAGTGGAAATTTATTTATATTTATTTGAAAATGCTCAAAATCTTTAACTGCAATTTCATCACTATGAAGCATGTGTGCTGTAAGTTAACCCTATTTTTATTCTATTTGATCGATAGTAAATGCATGTTTTTATTTTAGTGGTGCAAAATGGAAGTTAAAATTTACTATATTTATTCTAATCTCTTCGTGTGAACGGTCCACTACAGCGACTGAGTTATCACTGGCTGGACACAAATAAAGAGCGTTGACGTCATCATCAGTGAAGAAGATGGCAATAAAGCATGCAGGGTTTTTTAAGTCTTTCCACCAGACTTTTTACTAAGCTCCTCCTACTTTTCCATGAGACATTTGAATTAGGCCTAGGTATATAACAAAAATCTATGTAGTTAGGCCTAATTGTTTTTTTTTATTGGTGTCCATGTTAGCTGCAGTATCATTGATCAAAAGTCGCATTTGAATAACCCTGCGTGTGCACGGCCCTTTTTTCTACTTCCTCTCCTCTATCATCATTTTCTTTACTCTGTAATGTTTATTCTGTAACTAGGTAAGCTCAAGCTGTGCCCCAAGGCTGTGCCCTTGGCTGTTGTGTAGAGCGATGCTCTCATTGTTATTCCTTGTTTCCTCATTATAGAACAGATAAATAGGAAATAACAAAGAAACCTAGGTAAGGAAGAGCATTTTCAGTTGGTAGTTATTTTGATTTTTTCTTAATGTAAGCCAACTAGACTAGGTACCTACTAGGCCTGACCTAATTGGCTTTAACTGAAAATCAGTGTTATTTATTACCTTTGGCTTTATGCTGTAGCCTAGCCTGTAGGTATTATTCGAAGCTAGTGAACTAATATATAATATAGTAGGTTGTTAAACCTTGGAATTATAGTTACCAATCTGACCAACAAGCCTCTCACTTCTCTGTCTTCTCAGGTTAATACTTCAGCAGTCAGCACTTCTGATGTTCTCTCCAAGAAATGCTCTTTATAATTTTGCTTTCTGTTCACAGCCAAATAGGTACATGTAAACATAGGACTAGTCTCTAAGAGGAAATTAAGAATTGTTCACCATTTCATCACCAAGAAAAGAAAATGTCCCATATTCATTATTCTGCAGACTGCCCGAGTCTGGCTGCCGGCTGGGTCACATCGTACCAGTCTGTTAGACTGTTACTGTCTGTATTTCGTGGTAAATTCCACTGATATGTCGGTGGAACTTTTTCACCTTTGAATGTAATATTCTCACAAAGTCGGTGGATTTTTAGTTATTTATTCCTATGTTACCATTAATTTTCGGTGGATAAATTGGGAAAATGTTGGTGGATCAGCAAAAATACTGGAAATTTATGGTTGGATTTTTTCAGCTTCTTGAGAAAGTCAGTGGGATTTTGTGCACCAAATGCAAACTGTGGAGTCATCGTGCAGGCAATGTTTCAAAGTGCCAGTCTGCAGAATGTGTCTCTTCTCCCGCAGAGATTTTAATTTGAGAGACAGTTACTCTCTGACTCTCAGTAGCCTAAGTAATAAAGCATGTCCAAACTCGCCATTTTAATGGCGAGTTTGTGACTGTTATTTTGAGCCCTTCAATTGCAAATGGCGAGTTTTATCTATTTTTCTCCTATGCTACAATGTTATTTTGGAGAGAATTAATGATAATTTGATCATTTTGGAGAGAATTTGTTGAATTTTGGAGAGAGCTGGAGAGATAAATGGTGAGTTTATGAGACATACTAATTTACTTGGACAGTAGCAGATTCAGAATCTCCCGCAGCTAAATTAATGGTAACATAGGAATTAATTCAAAATCTCCCGCAGCTAAATTAATGGTAACATAGGAATTAATTCAAGATCTCCCGCAGAGATCTCAAATTTCTAAAAATTCAATCAAAAACTCCCGCAGTGAGTCTTGGAAAAATGTTCCATATTCTGCAGACTGGTCAAAGTGTGGCAGGAAAGTCGCCAGTTTGGTGAGAGAATGGATCAAGGTCGCCACATTCCAAGTAATAAAGCATGTCCAAACTCGCCATTTTAATGGCGAGTTTTTGACAGTTATTTTGAGCCCTTCAAATGCAAATGGCGAGTTTTATCTATTTTTCTCCTATGCTACAATGTTATTTTGGAGATAATTTATGAAAAATTGATCATTTTGGAGAGAATTTGTTGAATTTTGGAGAGAGCTGGACCAAGTAATAAAGCATGTCCAAACTCGCCATTTTAATTCCGAGTTTGTGACAGTTATTTTGAGCCATTCAAATGCAAATGGCGAGTTTAATCTATTTTTCTCCTATGCTATAATGTTATTTTGGAGAGAATTAATGATAATTTGATCATTTTGGAGAGAATTTGTTAAATTTTGAAGAGAGCTGGAGAGACAAATGGCGAGTTTATGAGACATACCAATTTACTTGGGCCACATTTAAGATACTTTGAAGAAGAAATATGATTTCCTAAATCAGTAAATCCTAGTGAAGATTTTACACTTGGAAACAAATTTATGCATCATGTCTGATGCATGTGTATCACTTGAGACTATCTATGAGTGATTTACTTGTTATTTACAATTTTACAGAGGTTTCTAAACTTAATTCACCCCTCAAAAGTCGCCAGTATACTGGCGACTTTGTCCATACTTTGAAACATGGTGTGCAGGCTCCCACTGCGTTGGTCACAGCGTTGAAATATTACAGGTGTGACTTAAGAGTGATAGATGTGGTGGTTAATCTGTAGAGGAGATAAGACTGAGATTTGGAGAGAAGGCAAAAAGATGGGAGAAACAGAGATAGGAAGGGGCATCAGGCAAGGCTGCACTGGGTCCCCACAACTTTTTTTGATGGTTGTGGGGATGCTTATTGAGAAGATTGTTAGGGGGGGGGGACTGGGATGCAGAGTGAGGGAAATGTACATTCCAGTTCTGTCCTACGCGGATGATGGTGGGTGAAGCGGGGGTGATGGTGGAGGATTTTGGAATGAAAATCAACAGAAGGAAGACGGTATGCATGGTATTTAATGGGGAGAAACCAGATGATGGAATGGTGGGTGGATTGGAGGTTGTGGACAGGATGAGATACTTGGGAGCGGAAGTAGTGTCCAAGCGTGACTGTTTTAGGGAGAGGAAGTTGAAGCTGGCGGAGAGAATGAGTAACCTTACTTTTTCGGTGGTGTCCAGGGCATGCGAGAGGATGACAATAGGGAAGGTGTTTTGGAAGAGTGTGGTTTTGCCGGGTGTATTGAGTGCAGGAGATGTGATGGTGTGGAGGAAGGGAGAGAGAGAGAGAGATTGCAGTGGGTGGAGAATGAAGGTTGGAGAAAAATTCTGGGAGCACCTGGATATGCTGCTTCAGCGGCTCTACAGGGAGAGGTAGGGTGCTCTGGAGTGACTCCTAGACACATGAAGGGGGAGATTTTGTTTGTGAAGCATATGATGGAAGGTGAGAATGGGTTGCTGAGGAGGATAGTTGATGCTGTAGATGTGAGAGGGGGAAGTGGTGGTTGGTGGGTACATGGATGATGTGGGACTTAATAGGCAGCAGTTGAGAGACCTGTCCAAGGAGCAGATTGTGGAGAGGATAAATGAATGGGAACATGGAAGATAGCGAGAGGAGGTTAGAGGGAAGTGTACTTTGATACATTACTATGAGATGAAGGAGAGGATAGGAGGGGAAAGCTGCTATGATAATGGTTGGGGATTGGTGTTACTGTTCAGAGCAAGGACGGACTGTCCCGGGTTGAATTGGAGGAAGATTTTTGTTGGGGATGAGACAGCTTGTGGTGTGTGTGGGTTGGGGGAGGAGATGTTGGAGCATTTTTTGGTTTTGAGTGTTGGGGTCTGAGGAACTTGAGAGTGAGATATGGGGTGGAGCAGGTTTTGGGGAGGGGGGAGACGGGATGAAGGCCTGGGCGGAGAGAGGAAGGTCACAGGGTGGTGGAATATAAGTATGGGGGGCTGACGGTGAGGATGAAGCCTCTATGCCGTTAGTCCTGGGTGGCGTTGAGAAGCCAGTACCCAACAAGATACTGGACTGGACCGACTTTGCCAGAATATTATTTTCAATGGAAAAAATTCCAGTTTCCACCTTCCAAGTTGGTGGAATTTACCATGAAATACAGTCTGGAGCACAGAACATTATATAGAAGAAGTGTCAAACTGTATTTCATGGTAAATTCCACCGACTTGTCGGTGGAATTTCTCTCCCTTAAAAATAATATTCTATCAAAGTCGGTGGAATTTTAGCTAATCATTCCTATGTTACCAATAATTTTGGTGGCAAAATAGGGAAAATGTTGGTGGATCTGTCAAATATGTTGGTGGATTTTTTCAGCTTTTTGAGCAAGTCGGTGGTTTTTGGTGCACCAAATACAGACTGGAAGAAGTGTAGATCCCATTATATTACTCTTGGTTGTCGTTTACAGTGACGTCATATCGACTAGAGCCCTAGTTTCACAGAATGTTCATTGAGCGCCAATATATCTTCTTCAAAAATAAGTCCACAAAAATTAGTAATGCACCAGTCTGTATTTCATGGTAAATTCTACCCACTTGTTGGTGGAATTTTTTCTTATAGAAAATAATATTCTAGCAAAGTCGGTGGATTTTTAGTTATTTATTCCTATGTTACCATTAATTTTTGGTGGCTAAATGGGGAAATTGTTGGTGGATCAGACAAATAATGTCAAATATGTTGGTCGTTTTTTCCAACAAGTTAGTGGGTTTTTGCACACCAAATACAGACTGGGTAATGCAGTCATCAGTTGCCAAAATTTAGTTGTTATTTCAAAAGTCGACAGTCATCAATAGTACCTATATAATTATCAAAACTAAACATAAATATATATTCAATGATCTGTGCTATTAAGGGGATCGTCTCCTGGTTTTGCTAGCTACCAATAATACCCGTCCGATTGAGCTGAGATTTTGACATAAGGTGTAAAATGCTCTGAGATATTGTTTTTGTTCATGGAAATTTTTCATTTTGGGGCACCCCTCCTCCTGTGGGTGCCGAAAAAAACAGTTTTCACCCTCCTCCCGAAAAGTCTATAGACTCAATGGGGGTTGGTCATACAGAACACTTTATAGGGAGCTAATAGGTTCAGCTCAACTTTCCTAACATCGTCCAATGAGCTTTTTTTGAATTTCGATCTCTAACTCTTTTTTTCGTTTAAAAAAAAAAGTACTGATCGAAATTAGAAAAACAAAGCTCATCGAACAATGTTAGGAAGGTCAAGCTGTACATATTAGCTCCCTATAAATTTTTCTGTATGACCAATCCCCATTGAGTCTATAGACTTGGCGCGAGTACGATTTGAGTAAAAAAAGTTGCATACATATTGGAGTAAACAAAAAAGCTCATCAGGTCGCTTCGTGGGGACCAAAGGTCCCCCTGGCTATGACTAAGCCCTCTACCAAAAATACAACAACTATTATACAACATCGAGTCCATTTGGAGGAAACAAAGGGCTTTCCTGGAAGCCATCTACCAAAAATGGGAGGCTATTACACAGCAAAACAAACAAACAAAATCCCCCATCCCCTCCATTATTCGCACCCCTGATGCACTTCCAGTCACCACAACGAACTGAAATTTTCTGTATGTTTTCTAGCAAACTAAAGTAAAAACATCTCAAACTTACAAA
The DNA here is from genome assembly GCA_947561585.1 of Caprella mutica. Lineage (NCBI taxonomy): Eukaryota > Metazoa > Arthropoda > Malacostraca > Amphipoda > Caprellidae > Caprella > Caprella mutica. The sequence goes on from CANNZV010004672.1 coordinate 36,739, forward strand.
AATCAGGTAAATGATCCCCTTAATAACGACAGATAGCTATTAGCAACAATTCTCTTTTCTCCAGAACTTAGGCTGATGCCTGATAGGAAGGCCACAGACTATTAAATATAGCATATAGGCTATTTAGCCCATATAAATTAATATTGGAATATGTTTATCAATAATATTTGAATGCTAGTGACCAAATAATTATTTAAGGAAGAGCGTATCAGCCAATTAGAGAGAGGCATACCGTGATGTCACATATTACAAACTTGCATACCTACATGATACAAACGGCCAGGTAATAAAGCATGTCCAAACTCGCCATTTTAATGGTGAGTTTGTGACAGTTATTTTGAATGTTATTTTGGAGAGAATTTATGATAATTTTATCATTTTGGAGAGAAATTTGGTTTCTTTTGTAGTGACAAATGGAGAGTTTATGAGACATGCTATTTTACTTGGAGTCACGGGTATAATGTGTATATGTATATACTATATATTGGTCCACTCAGGAGAAAGTGGTCTTTTTTGATTGATTAATTACTCTGTTGGAGTTTAGCAAACCTTAAAATGCAGTAATAAATTTATAGGAACTGTATAATCCACAGCATTTAGCCTCTAATATTCATCTGTTAGCCTATGGTATTTTCCACAGTGGATAATGGTCAGATATACATTTTCTTTCACTAC
>CANNZV010004673.1:0-37378 GCA_947561585.1 Caprella mutica
GTTAAGTTAACCTTCAACTCTCCAAATTTACCAAGAACGGTAAAGATATTCCACTTTTCATACTTCTGCAGACCATTTATCCCTAACCCCATCCAATGTTTCAGATGCCAAAGACTAGGACATGTCTCTGGTAGCTGTAAAGCTAGTAGTGTCAGATGCTTAATTTGTGCTGGGCAACATTCACATAAAGAGTGCCCTGATAAAACTGCAATATGCTGTGCAAACTGCCGTGGGGATCATCCGGCTAATTCTCGTAAATGTAAATTCATGGAGGAAGCAAATAATTTTGAAAAAAAGAAGTCACAAGAAAAGAATAGATTTCAAATAAGTAATTCATACTCTAATGCCTCCTTCCCAAAACTTCCACTACAGAGAGCTGAGAGAAGTATTAGACAAGAAACAGAGCATGTAACACAGCCAGTTACATATAATAATACCTATGCAATGATGGTAAACAGGAACAAAGTCAGTCAACCAAGACATGAAAGGAATTATGCAAAAGAGAACTCTGTGACCCAATTCAAAGATGTCAGTACCCAAACAGAAAACAGTGGACTGGTCAAAGTTAACAAAGTTGAAAATGAAATAACCATAGATAAACTAGCACAATGTCTATTAGAAATATTAAGTCACAATATATTTAATGAGAACAATAAAGTTAGACGACAAATGATAAAAGGAGCTGTACAGAAATCATTTGGTGTAACAATTCCTCATTCACAGACAGCTCCAGAAACAACAGAAACTGAAGATGAAAGTATGGAAGATGGGGTTCTGTCTGACACATCTAGTGAAAAAGCATGGGAAGACAAACAGTCTAATCCAGGAAGCAGACAATTCTTAAGATCACATCAAGAAGTGAACAATAACTCTAAGAAAAAGTCAAGAAACAAAAAGAAAAATAGAAAAAAATAACCATAACAACATGACACCAACTAATTTTACATGCTCTCTATTAAACTGTAGAGGACTTGCAAGCAAATTGCAAGAGGTTAAAAATTTATGTTCCAGTTTAGTTCCAGATATTTTTTGTTTCACAGAAACTTGGCTCATACCTTCTAGGGAGCCAAACATCCCTAATTATAAAGGTTTTTGGCAACATAGGCTAAATAGAGTTGGTGGTGGTGTAGGTATAATTGTAAATAATGAATTGCATGCTGAAAGAGTTGCTTTAAATGAATATGTTGGTGGTGTCATGGAATGCATGGTTATAAAAATATATATGGGAAATAATAATTGGATATATGTTTTAAATGTATATAATCCAAATATGAATATATCAAAATTTGAAATTGCGCATTATATAAGACAATTAGGACCATCTTTCCTAATAACTGGAGACTTTAATGCTCATGCACCTGAATTAGATGGAAAGTTCCACTCTGCCAGTAATAGTACAGGCAGAGCAATTAGTGAGCTATTACTAGATGAATTCTTTTTGTTGCTGAATGATACAGATATTGCTACCTATGTTGACTACAGAACTGGAAGCTTATCGTGCTTAGATTTGATATTTGCATCTCCAAATCTAGTACCTGGTTACTCATTTACAAGGGAAGAGGATGTTGGTAGTGATCACTGTCCGATAACAGTAACTATCCAGTTGAGCCCAATGAGATGCCTGTCAAGCAACCCTAAGAGATGGATAATGAAAGATGTAGATTGGGTGGGATGGGCAAAACAAATTCCAGAATCATATATAACTAAACCAAATGATGTAGAAACAATGAACAAAGAAATTGTTGACAGAATAAACCATGCTTCACATTTAAAGATTAAACAAACTAGTGGGAAGATGCAATTAAAAAAATACACCCCTTGGTGGGACAATGAATGTAAAGAACTAATCAAAAGGAGACAGAGGGCAAGAAAAATGCTTGAGCGTCATCCAACAGAAGAAAACTTAAAGAAACTACGAAAAGTAACAGCTGAAGCAAAGTATCATATAAAAAAGAAAAAGAAAGAATCATGGAGATCATATATAAGCTCTTTGAAAGCAGAAACGCCAATATCTCAAGTGTGGCAAAAAATAACCAAGATAAAGGGAAGGTATCGATCACCCACTTTTCAATTAAAACTTAATAATATCCCAATAACTGATAACAAAGGGAAAGCGGATGCCATGGCAAAATACATAATAGAGAACAATGTACCAGGAGTCCATAGAGAACCTGCAAACTATGAAGTTGTGATGAGAGAACCAAATGCCACAAACTTGATCACAGATAGAGATATAGAGAAGGAAGAAATTAAAACAATGATAACTAAATTGAAACACACATCACCAGGGAATGATATGATCAATAACAAATTCTTACAAATGATCAAGGACTCAACACTAGAAGACATCATATATTTATTCAATGTCAGTTTGGCCACAGCCTCAATTCCACCTTCCTGGAAGCATGGAATAACAATCCCCATTTTAAAGCCATCAAAAGATGAATCCTGTTTAAACTCATATCGGCAAATAACATTACTAAACACCCTTGGAAAACTTATGGAGAAAATAGTGAATCAACGATTGCAATATTGGATGGAAATTAATAATAAACTCCCAAATTTTCTCTGCGGATTTCGCAGAGGAATGTCAACTACAGACATCCTATTAAGACTTGAACAAAAGATAAGAAAGGGTTTAGAAATAAAAGCATCAACTATTGTAGTTTATATTGATCTACAAGGTGCATATGACAAGATATGGCACAAAGGATTAATATATAAAATGAAACACATGAAAATGCCAAATTTATTATTTAAATGGATTGAAAATTACCTGCAAAATAGAACATTTCAAGTTAGAGTAGGAAGTGAGCTCTCAGACACCCTAGGGAGTGAAGAGGGGATTCCTCAAGGATCCGTACTTAGTCCATCCCTCTTTAACATTATGATATCGGATATGCCTACACACCAGAATATCTCTATATACTGCTATGCTGATGATATAACATTATCAGTAACTAACACAAATATTGAAATGGCAAAAGAACAGATGCAAGCATACCTACATGATTTCACAACGTGGTGTGAAAACTGGGGTTTTATTATGAACCCTCAAAAATGTTCAATGCAGGTATATTCCAATAAGAAAAGTGACATTATATTGAGAATAAAAGAATCTGTTTTGTCCAATAACCAGAAACAAAGACTGTTAGGAGTCATCCTTGACTCCCCTAGACTTACATTCAAAAATCATGTAGAGTATCTAACTCTGGATATAAGAAAGAGGTTAGACATGATGAAAGCATTGTCCTCCACTTACTGGGGTGCGGACCAACATATCATGAGGATGTTTTATGTAGCATACGTCAGAAGTAAGTTGGATTATGGATGTATGATATATGATAATGCAGCGAAAAGCCATTTGCATAAACTGGATATGCTGCAGAATAGAGCTCTCAGACTGATCTTGGGAGCTCGTAAGTCATCCCCTATTACATCGTTGGAAATCCTATCGCAAGTTCCTCCTCTCAGCATCAGAAGGAAGTTCCTTAAATGCAAAAACTTCTTGAAACTCCTGTACAAACCTGAAAATGATAACACTGTCAAAACACTAGAAATAACTGATAGAGAATTGATGACAACAAGTGTAAAGAAGTCATTCATGAAAAACATAATTGAAGACATGAGACAATGTGGAATAAATACATGGAAAAGAACCCCAGTAGGTTTATATTCAGATCTCCCCCCTTGGGTCAATTTGAAAGAATATTGCTATATATACATGATGAACAATGAAGAAAAATCACATAAAGAACAATTTGAAGAAATGAATAATAATAAATATAAAAATGCTGTCAAAATATATACTGATGGTTCCAAGAACTATGATCCTATATCAACTGCATGTGCAATATATATCAGCAATAAAAGTGTAATAAAGACCTTCAAACTACAAAATTCCCAATCTGTTTATACTGCTGAAATGTTTGCTATATACCAAGCATTAATTTACATAAATCACAGTGAAGATGAGTATTCATTCTATGTAATTTATACAGATTCACAAAGTGCAGTTTTATCTCTACAAAATGGTAACATCACTGAGGATCTAGTAAGAAGGACCCAGTGTGAGCTGGTGAAATGTAATGCAAATAAAAGAGTAAATATACAGTGGGTAAAGGCTCATGCTCTAATTAAAGGTAATGAAATAGCTGATATTGCTGCCAACCTTGGCCACAAAAATAGGGAAATTGTCCAAATGCCTCTATCTCTTGATGAGATGATAAGCATGTTAAAGAATGGAGTGATGGAGCATTGGAACAATAAATGGCATGAGCAAGTCAACATAAATGGTAGTGGAGCCTTTACTGCACTGATATATCCCCATGTCAGAAGTGTCAAGAAATGTAAGATAAATCCAAGGAGGGCACAGATTTGTGTGAATCGGTTGAGATTGGGGCATGCAGGTCTCAACCAATATTTACATAGATTCTCCATGACTGACTCACCTTTGTGTGAGACATGTCAGGTGCCTGAATCCTTGGAGCATTATCTGCTACATTGTAGAGAATATAGTAATGAAAGAGTAGAATTCTTTGGGAATGTAGCAGCACTAGGAGTTGTACCTGTAGATCTAAAAGCTATACTGGGATATAATGATAAAATTAAAATCAGCATTCATAAAAAAATAGTGGGATATTTAACAAAATATATCACTAATACAAATAAATTAACAATAATCTAGAAAATAAATGTCAGAGAAAGCCAAAAAGTACTTCTAAAACTTTGGAATATGTGTAATCTAATAGCAATTGTAATATTAGGACTAGGTAGGAAAATAATTGCCCATTGTTAAAAGTAGGTAGGAATATAAATCTATGTAGGAATATTATAAGGATCTATATGTAAATAGCTTTAAGATTATTAGCATATGTTGTAGCTATTAAAGTTTATTAAGTTTTTCTGTACCATCTACTACATAATTTAAATAACAATGTTGGTGGAAGAAGTACAGGCTGAAGTGCCTTACAGTGAAAAGTCCAAAGGAAGATTCCTTCGAGGGAGGGGAATCTTCCACCTCCTCTGTAAGACAATTGTACCTTGATTAAAGTGCAATCTGAAACATGGAATACATGTGATAGGGCATGATTAGATAGATGTTACTAACTGGGAATTTCTAACCACTAAACTGCAATTAAGTAATTATATGATGCTAATGTTTATTTTGTAATTTCAGGAGTGACGGAAGCACAGCAAGTGACATCCATAGACTCCTTGGTCTGCAGAAGCAGACAAAACAACGTGAAGAAGAAGAATAATTCATAATTCATCTCACGATATTCCACAGTTCATAGAATATGAATACTATGAACTGTGTCTCATTCTCTCGTTTAAATTACACCAGACCCCATGTTTCAGAGGCTGGAAAATTGTAAGCCAATTTTTGAGCCAAAATTTCACTAAAATTATGAGCCAAGCCAATTTGGCTCATTTTTTGAAGATTTCAAGCTAAAATTATCATGGGAACATTATAAGAATTTATTCAAATTTTAAAGCCAATTAGTCATAGGTATCTGAGTTTTGATCTTTTGAAATCTCAAATCTTTAAATCTTAGCCAATTAATTCATTTAATTGGCTTTAAGCCTTTAACTGACATACTCTCAAGTCTCAACTCTATAACCAGACTGCAGAAACTGGTGAAGTGTTCTCCAAGGACCAAGAAATCCTCTATTTTGGCTTCAGCCTTCAGTTCTCAGTAAAATTACTAAAATACATGTAAAAATACTACCAAGTAAAATAGTATGTCACATAAACTCACCATTTGTCTCTCCAGCTCTCTCCAAAATTCAACAAATTCTCTCCAAAATGATCAAATTATCATTAATTCTCTCCAAAACAACATTGTAGCATAGGAGAAAATTTGAAAAATAGATAAAACTCGCCATTTGCAATTGAAGGGCTCAAATTAACTGTCACAAACTCGCCATTAAAATGGCGAGTTTGGACATGCTTTATTACTTGGAAAAATAGGAGGAAATTAAGGATTGTTCGCACAGAAAATGTCCCATGTTCTCAGTGTTCTGCAGACTGGCTCTGTAACATGGCCAGACTCCAGTCTGTATTTCATGGGAAATTCCACCGACATGTCGGTGGAATTTTTTCCCCTATGGAAATAATATTCCAGCAAAGTCGGTAGATTTTATTCTATTTATTCCTATGTTACCCTTAATTTTCGGCCAGTCTGCAGAAACTGGTAAAGTGTTCGTAGAGATCCCTTATTCTGTTCACAGTAAAATTAATATAAATATAGGGATTAATTCAAAAGTGTTTGTAGCAAATGCAAAATTAATGTTAATATAGGAATTAATTCAAAATTGTTCATAGAGAATCTTCCAAATATCTCCCATATTCTGCAGACTGGATTTTCGGTGGATAAATTGGGAAAATGTTGGTGGATTTTTTCAGCTTTTTGAAGAAGTCAGTGGGTTTCTGTGCACCAAATACAGACTGGGCCAGACTCAGACTACTGGAACTGGACCAAATGACCAAGTAAAATAGTATGTCTCATAAACTCTCCATTTCTCTCTCCAGCTCTCTCCAAAATTCAACAATTTCTCTCCAAAATGATCAAATTATCATTAATTCTCTCCAAAATAACATTGTAGCATAGGAGAAAAATAGATAAAACTCGCCATGTGCAATTGGAGGGCTCAAAATAACTGTCACAAACTCGCCATTAAAATGGCGAGTTTGGACATGCTTTATTACTTGGCGGCAAATGATCAACTGTTCTCCAAGAAATTCTCTATTTTGGCGTTTGTTCTCAGTAAAATTAAAATACATGTAAATATATGAAGAAATTAAGGATTGTTCTCACATAAAAAGTTAAAAATGTCCCATGATCTGTAGACTGGCACCAGACGGCAGACTTAGAGTGCAGATTATGGCCAGTCTGCAGAATGTGTCTCTTCAGACTTCTCCCGCAAAGATTTTAATTTCAGAGACAGTTACTCTCTGACTCTCAGTAGCAGATTCATAATCTCCCGCAGCTAAATTAATGGTAACATAGGAATTAATTCAAAATCTCCCGCAGCTAAATTAATGGTAATATAGGAAGTAATTCAAGATCTCCCGCAGAGATCTCCAATTTCTAAAAATTCAATCAAAAATTCCCGCAGAGAGTCTTGGAAAAATGTTCCATATTCTGCAGACTGGGATTATGGGACATATTTCCAAGACTCTCTGCGGGAGTTTTTGATTGAAATTTAGAAATTGGAGATCTCTGCGGGAGATCTTGAATCAGTTCCTATTATGAATCCTATGTTACCATTAATTTAGCTGCGGGAGATTTTTTAATTAATTCCTACGTTTAAATTTAATATTGATTTAGCTGCGGGAGATTCTTAATCTGTTGTAACTCTCTCTCAAAATAAAATCTCTGCGGCCGCGGGAGAAGAGACACATTCTGCAGACTGGAGTCATTACAGATTTACAGAGTGACTCTGAGTGAGAGTTACAAGCCATAATTTGTTGGAAATTAACATGGGATGATGGGAAGTTGGGAACATAGGAATTAATTCAAAATTTTAAGCTAATTTGCAGGACTGCAGAAAGGACATGCTTCATTACCCAGCCATTGCCCATTGGCATTGGGCCTATTACCAGTGTGCAAAGCATGCACAAATTAACAATCACAATCAGTCTCACTCAGACTCACTGTGACACTGACCACTGTTTCCATTTGACCATATATTTAATTTTGGGGTCAATTTGTCTCCAAAGATTTTCAAATTTTTTAATTTCTCTCCAATAAATACATGTAAACATAGGAATTAATTTGAAAATTGTTGCTGAATAATTCAGGAGGTCAATTACTCTAGTCTCTTTACTCTATGACAGTCTGAATTTATGATAATTTGAAAATCTATTTTTTATTAACTTTTATGAAATAGCTGTAGACAAATATAGGTAAATCTATTTCTCATTCCAACAATTTGCTGATGTGCAATTCATAAAAAAAAACTTTGGGCTGTTTTAATTAGGTCTGGAACTGAGGTCTGGCAATGATGTATAATTCAATAATAATAATTGTTCATTCATTTTTCAGAAAGAATATTGAAGGTTCAAATAAGATTAGTCTAATAGTCTAATAGATTAGTTAAGATTAGTCTAATAACTAACACCTGCATCTTCCTGTAAGAGATACCCTCTTATTCAGAATTACATTCAGATGATTTAATTGAAGAATAGTCCTATCTTTCTCTCCTAACTTAAAAATGGCTACTGCGAGACTTGATAAGGCTCCTCCTGGAGATCCATCTCTTGCCAAGCAGAAGCATCATCATCGCAAAGCCTTTGAATATATCTCACAAGCCCTGAAGATTGATGAAGAAGACAGTGGTGAGTTGCTAGCATAATTTAGTCAATGTAGCTAGGGTATGTTCTGAATTTTTGAACGTTTCCACATCTCCAATCATGTAAGAAAAAATAGTCTATATAAAACATATAGATTGTCCAAAATTTGAAATTTACCATATATGGAAACTTTCTATCCTAGCATTAGTTCAGAGATGAGCTCTTTTTTTATATAGCTAACTAGCTATAATAGTTGAATGATATGACAATACCTAATTGCAATTTAGTCATTGAAGAATATATCATTCTATTTTCAGCCCAATATTAACTAATTAATGGTTGATTTTTCAGGCAATAAGCAACCTGCCATGAAGTTGTACAGACAAGGCATTGCTGAGCTGGAGGCAGGCATTGCTATTGACGTGGAGGGTAAAGGAGAGGAGTATAACAGAGCTATGAAACTGAGGAGTAAAATGAACACCAACCTTTGCATGGCTCAGGAGAGACTATCAATGCTAGGTATATCATTTTATCAATGGGTTTGCTTGCTTATCATCCTAGAAATCCTTCTCAGTAGCTACTTGTATAGCTATTTTCATATTTAGTTTGGTTAGTTTCAAAATTTGCATCCCTTGGGCTGGCTTATTTTATTTTACAATTTTGCTCTAAATTAGTGCATTCAGTTTCTGTTATTTTTTAGAATGGCATGACTGAGAATTTTAGTTAAATGCTTGCTACTATTTTCATTTGATTCCATTCTAGATTCCTTGGTTCACTTTTCTACATTAGAACTGGATGAAGAAAGGACGGGCAGTTCACAATCCTCTAGTAATAAACACTACAGTCCAGAGAAAAGAAACACTTTTAATCACACAAGTAGGAATGGAAGTGGTAGAGTAGTTCCCATACCTAGCTACAAATATCCTACCAATCTTAGAAGTCCTTCTAACAAAATCAATGAAACATTTTGTTTGGATGAAGATGTGAGAGATCCAAGTACATTCCCATCGTCTAGAGTTTCTAAACCTAGAGCTAAAGTCAGCCCGATGGTCAAAGATTCTTCATTGCCGTCTCCTTGGCAGAACCAAAATAGTTACTCACACGTTACCTCTAAAGTGACTTCACATGTTGTCCCTAAAGGTAAATTTTCCAACACAAACCTCAAATTCATTCAATCATGCCATTATTTATAAGGACTTCACTTCATTCTCACTGTTGTACCAATCCACCACTAAAGTGTAACTCGCATGCACTGTCTATATAACCTCTTATTGTAGATACCTAGAGTGTATAATATAGAACTATCTATATGTAGTTGTATAATGTATAAATATAGCTACCTATTTATATTTAATTGCATTATAAATAACTATCTATATTTAGTTGTATAATTTATAACTATCTATATATGGTTGTTTAATGTATAACTATCTATATATGGTTGTATAATTTATAACTATCTATATATGGTTGTATTATGAATAACTATCTATATTTAGTTGTATAAAATTAACTAGCTATCTGTAGCTATCCTAGAATTTTTTTGACTATATTTCAAAGATGCCTTTCTTCTTAACCGTATTATTCTCTTTTTAGTTCATTTGAAAGTAGTTATTAATATTAAATTCGGTTGTGTTTGTTGAATTTAGTCTATAGGTAGCTAAATTTCAAATATATGATTGATCTAGCTATCTCTTTTTTTAGATTTTAAACATTATACAAATAATAATTTACAGTTTAAAAATAAAACGTAGCTAAATGGGTTGATGGAATTTTTTTCTGTTTGAGTCTTTTCTGATTTTAAAATTTTAATTGTTTATTCTTATTTTTAAATCTTTTATATTTGTTTACAGTTTCCAATTCCTCCAAGAAAAATGGCACTGGTAGAAATACGAGTACTTTTCCTCGTACCTCTGGCAGCAGAGATACAACCAGTAAGGTTGGTAAACGAGATAGAAAACTAAACTGTCAACAAATGCATCTATAAACTATAAAATTTGTAATATAATTCACTGAATCTTACTTGATTCATTACTTTTACATCCATATGCCACTTTCCTTTCTTATTACTTCTTCCAGTCACGTGTATTTAATTTAGTCATATGGCCTTCAGTTAGTGGACACCAAACCTCCTTCTGAATTAATTTTATCCATTCATGTAAATGTAGAGCAATTGAATAATGTTAGAAATACATATATAGCTAATGTGAAAAAATGACTTTTTTTTCAATCTCCTTCTTTTTAAGATATTCTAAATAAGTCATGATTTTTCATATCCATGGTTTGTAACATTGTAGGAACATGTTTCCTAATTTAGTACTCTATTGCCATTCCCTACAGGTGGGCACATCAACCGCAGCCAGAAGAAACGTAGGTAGTGTAGCCAGTAGCAGAGGAGGACTAGCTAGAGGTTAGTCATGACTATTGTCCCTTTGACAAATTTCCTCTTCTGATGTCTTCTACTGAAACCTGTTCATTTTTGATAATTATGTAATAAAAATTGTATTAGGATTATATTTAATTGCAAGTACGTATTACCAATGTAGATATATACTGATTACTGATTTAACTAAATTATTTTTTACTCTCAAAAGTAAAAACTATGTTTTTTTTAGAATTATTAATATTAGTGCGATCTGTAGCCATGGTCATAAATTTTTAGTTTTTTCCTTTATAATTACCAAAGGCTTCATACAAACTATTATTACTTTGATTTGCATTATCGAAATGTATACTTTTCTAATGAACTATTTTGTTTCATTTAATCAAGATCAATGAAATAACTATTACCTAATAAATACAATTAATAACTTGGTTTAAATTACATATTCTATTTTGATAACATTACAAATTGTGTCTTCTTATTAGAAGCATCAAGATGCAAATCACTACAAATAATAATAAAGTAAACGTTTCATTACAATCTTTCCATTTTCGACTCTAGTTTCTGACTTTATTTACAGGAGGCAAGAGAGGCACAACTACAGCTGCTGCTAAGAGTCAGGCGCTAAAAGGAGTTGATAACAACCTGGCGAAGGTAAGTGTAATTTAAAAAATTGTAGTACGTGATAGGAAGGGGATGAAGTATTAGTATCGACAATTTTCTGGTAATGGTACTTAGTATTGGTAACTTTTCTGATACCACTAGTAGTTAAATTTTTATTCATGTAGCTGTAGCCTGTAGGTATAAATTAACAATAAAATTATTTAATTTAGATTAAACAAAAAATTCATAGCTGTAGGAAATTCTATTTTTCATAATTTCAATATTTTCTAATACTTAGATATTTATAGCTATCTAGTATAAGTTTCAACAGGAAGTCCATAAGTGCAAGAGGGTTATTGAAATATCAAATTTAAAGCTATTTTTGTATTTGAACTTTTGAATAGAAATATTACAATTCATCATCAGGAATAAAAGTGAAAGACCCTATACTGAACAAGGAATTTTATGACAATTTGTCATATACAACACTTCTCATCAAACTAGTTTACATCGCCAACTTTAAAAGATCCAACATATTTTTAAATTTATCTGTCGAAGAGTAGAATCGAAAGCAAAACTGTATTGTATAATTATACACATGAAGGTGATTATTTATTAGCTTTGTGACATACCATCAATTTAAATGCAATAGCTATCATTAATTTGATCAAACTCATTGTTTGACAAAACATATTGGGAGTGTTTTTATGTGAATATGTTTGATTGTGTGTACGAGGCTAGGTGATTAATTTTCTTGACTATTTTTTTGTTGCAACTATATCCTCTTGTCAATAATTTGTTCTAATTTTCAGGTTATTTTGGACGAGGTCTTGGAGAGCAGAGCTGAAGTAACTTGGGATGATATCGCTGGACAAGAGGTATACATTAATTTCTTTTTTAATTTAGCTACATACATTTGAGTAAATATTTCTACTGCAATTTAGAGTCCAGGGGCTCTATCCTGAAGCTGTCTGTGGTGAATGGAAGTGGTGTCCCTTGAGACTCGAACTGTTGTAATTTGGATTGTCATATTTCACCATTTTATTCAATGTAATTTACCGATTTCACCTCTTCATTCACAGAGTAGCTTTACTGCATCCATGAGCATCGTCACCGACTTGTGGTATGCTACTTTGTTCATGGAGCCACTTTCCTTTCTGACTGCTTCTCACAGTCCCTTGTATTTAATTTCCTTTTAACGTCATAAATATGGCCTTTGGTTCCGAAGTAGACGTTAAACCCCCTAAAAATAATTATTTTTATAATGTAGCTACTACAGTAGAACTCCTCTATAGTGAATGAGTTAAGAGGAAGCCTCTATAGTGAACAGTTTTACTACAGCCATTAGTATTGGTAAACTGATGGCAACTCATCACAAACTGAAATTTTTTTGTTCATTATACGGGGTAGCTGCATCCTAACTCATTCACTATAGAGGAGTTCTTCTGCAATTAGGTTCTCATTTGTAATATTGATATTATGTACAGGTTGCCAAGAGAGCTCTGCAAGAACTGGTTATTTTGCCCTCCCTCAGGCCAGAACTATTCACAGGTCTGAGAGCTCCTGCCAGGGGACTACTTCTCTTTGGGCCTCCAGGTGAGACTGCAGGCCTTGGTACCTGAACTGTTGTAATTTGGATTATGTATTTTTACCATGTTTATCATCACAATTGTACAGTACCTATGTAAGGCAACCATTTCTTTAATAAATTATCTTTTAAGATTCAAATGAAATTTGACTTAGGGCAAGTTACGAATTATTGGTTGGTTCCACATCTCCGTTTATATAAGAGAAAACGATATAGCTAGCTTATAGATTATTTAGCTGTTATAAAATTATTTTATCGTTTTTCTTTTAACCGAAGATGTGAAACCGATAGATAGTTTATAACTTACCATATTACTAAAACATTAATATCGGTCTATCCTTGTGCAGGTAACGGTAAGACGATGTTAGCCAGGGCAGTGGCCAGTGAGAGCAGTGCTACCTTTTTCAACATCTCCTCCTCCACTCTAACGTCAAAGTACATTGGAGAGGGAGAGAAACTAGTAAAGGCTATGTTTGCACTTGCACTGGAACTACAGGTAACAGTGTTGAATTTTCTCTCAGCCATTAGGATTGGTTGGTTATTCATAGGGCAGTAGCTACTGATACCATAATAGCTAATTATTATCGATACGAGTACCGATACTTGGTTACTTTTAATCAACCAACACCAATAGCTACACATGTAGCTACCTAAAAATCCGATACTAATACCCATAAAAATGGCCGATATAATGAGTACCGGTTCAGTTCTAGTTATTTATTTAGTTAGAACATAGTGATTTAGTTATACAGCGTGACACAAAAAAAGAGGGATGGAAGTAAACACTTATAACTCGAAAAGTAGTACACTTAGAGAAATGAAATAAAAACCATAAGATGGAGTATATCTTCAAGATTTATTGAATCTATAACAAATCCTCAAAATGGTCTCCCTGCTGCTCAATACACATATTTATACGTTTCTCAAAATTCACTATCACCGCACCTAGGATATCTTGATTCATTGATGAAATAATATCTTAGAAAGTATCCTTTAGGTTTTCAATAGTATCTTGCTTTCCTCTGAAAACATTCTCGCTTACTAACCCCTAAAGAAAAAAAATCAAAGAAGTCAGACCGGGAGACCATACGATGAGAGATGTTGTGGGTACCACAACGACTTGTAGGCCACTTTTATTTTGGCAATAAGGTCTGAGTTGTTGCTTCGTCTTGTTGAAACCAACGGTCAGGGTGGATGTCGCCAGTTTAATTAATGTTCAATATTTCAATATATATATCAGATGTTAGTGTGCGTGCATTTTCGTCAGAATCTTGAAATTAATTTGGCCCAAAATCTCGGCTAGAACTAAGGCCGCACCAGACGGATACTTTAGGCGAGTGTAGAGGTTTCTCGAAAATTCTGTCGGGTTTATTTGTATTCAACATGCGGAAATTTTGAGCATTGTTTATAGACTTGATAAATCTTGAAGATATACTCTATCTTGTGGTTTTTATTTTATCTTTCTAAGTGTGCTTCTTTTTGAGTTATAAGCCTTTACTTTCATCCCTCTTTTTTCGTGTCACTCTGTATAAATTGGCTCAAATAAAGTTTGCCTACAATCTACCCTGGAGACGACCTATAAGTTAATGGCCAGAGATAGCAATAAAACATTACTCAACAAGTTTACATAGCTTATTTATATAGTTTGAGCTATTGCATATGCTTTGTTATCTGATACTTTTTAGTTACCATCACCTGTTACCCTCTTACCTGTCACTACCGTTACTCTGTTACCACTATTACCCATTATTTCTCCCCCTCAGCCGTCTATCATCTTCATTGACGAGGTAGACTCGCTGTTGTGTGAGAGAAGACAGGGTGAGCACGAGGCTTCACGCCGCCTCAAGACAGAGTTCTTGCTGCAGTTCGATGGGGTCAGGTCCAATGAAGAGGACAGAGTGCTGGTGATGGGGGCCACCAACAGGCCTCAGGAACTCGATAATGCTGCCCTCAGGTAGGTAAAATTGTCTGGTAAGAAGGTTTTATATTAAGGGATATTAAGAGAATATCCTAGGGAAGAAAGATTTATTCCTGGAATATTCCCTTAATATCCAAGGAATACAACCTTGTTCTCAAGAACTCCTGTATAGTGAATGAGTTAGGATGTAGCTACCCCGTATAGTGAACAATTTTTTTAGTCTGCTATGAAACAGCCTGTAGTTTTCCACAACTGACGATAATTCATGGCAGACTAAAGAAAATTAGTTCACTATAGAGGCTACATCCTAACTCATTCACTATAGACGAGTTTTCCTGTACTCCATTTTGTTGGAAAGAGATCTATGGGTAGACTTATAGTCTTGAAATGTAAAACCTGCGGTTAGTAGATTCCTATTTTCAAGATAGTTTCCAAATTACTCTCATGTATTACACATTTACTGATTGTTTCTTCAATACCAGTGAATTACAAAAAATTAATAAACTTGTTTGTTATAAAGTATGAATATTTTATCCATGGTACCTGCAGGTATCATGGATACTAACTAAAATAAATATATAGTTTTTTCTTATATTCTCGTGGAAAAAGTAGGAGGAGCTTAGCAAAAAGTCTGGTGGAAAGACTTAAAAACCCCTACGTGTCTACGGCTCTTTTAGGATAAATAACCTACTTTCAATTTCTATTGGTTGGAAAGTTTGAAAATGAATTTATAAGGTACAGTGAGTTTGAATGCACTAGACATTTTGTGCGTTGTTTTCGCAGGCGTTTCAGCAAACGTATATACGTCTCAATGCCAGATGCCAACACTCGCAAGATATTGCTACACAAAATGCTGAATAAGGTGGAAAGCCCCGGTGGTGGGGGTAGAACAAAGGGGGAGTACGGGTGAGTTATTTCTAGCTTACATATTCTTCTAATTCTAATTACTAAAAAATAATGTGGCCATTTCTTTTTGAAGAAACGAACATTCAGGCCTATTTTTTCAACAAAAAGGCAGAATGCCCAATCTTAGTGTACATAACTACATATAAAACACACGCGTTTATTTAGTCGTAGCGTTTTTCATGTAGCTACCATTTATTTTTGTTGCGGCATAAAAAACTGCCTGTGTAAAAGGGGCCTAAGTGTTTGCATCATATTTATTCAAGAAAGAAATTGTTTTCAGTTTGAGGCAAAACTGCAAATGCCTTTAATAGAATCATACCCGTGACTATTTTGTAAAGTTTTATTAGGGTAAGTTACAAATTATTGAACACTTTCATATAAATTACTATGTAATTTTGCACTTGACTCGTTATTTTATTGGTATCCATGATACCAGCTGATATAATGAATACCGATCAGAATAACGAGTTAAAGTGTTATATTTACAAAAAAATTCGTACGATCAAAAAGATCATAAGTTACTCTACTAACGAGTTGTGTTTGCAGGGGGTGTGACATGACCCAGAGAGATCTGGAGAAACTGTCACAGGCTACTGAGGGATACTCTGGCTTTGACCTCACAGCACTTGCTAAAGATGCGGCACTTGCACCCATTAGAGGTGAGAGATCTGCAAATTTTCATACGAACATTTGTCCGCGAACTTCCGAACCTTAATTCCGATATCTTTAGAACTTGAAAAAATATTTCTTTTAGAATATAAATTAAAAAGCTGTCTGATTTTTTTAAAGACATCTACATTATTTATTACTGGAACGGTTTCGTCAGTAAAATGTTAATATAAATAGAATGAGTTAAACGTACAACACCAGTTGATTTAATATAATGTTAATTTCCTTATGTTTGTTTAAAAAGCTTATTATTTTATGAAAAAAGCTAGATTGATTTAATTTGAAGTTTACTGCACAAGAAATGAGGTAGATTTAGTTCAAAATCGCCTTCATTTTTTCCCTGGGATACGGAGCTTTGCATTAAAATAAAGACGTTCCGAAACACAGAAATCCGAACATTTTTTGACGTCTGATCAAATCTGAACTCATTTGTTGTCCCAATTCTGATCATTACTGCCACTGTACATCAAACTCGTTACATTAACTGTTTACCAATGTCCTCATTTCTAACACGTTCTTCCCCCTCAGAGCTGAACATTGACGAAGTCCTCAACTGCGGAGTGTCTGAAGTAAGGTCCTTGACCTTAAAGGACTTCACCACCAGCCTCAACAAGATAAGAAAATCTGTTCCTCCTGCCTCACTCAATGCTTTTGCAGAGTGGAATAAAGAGTATGGAGATGTGTCCACTTGAATAGGGTGTATGTGTCCACTTGAATAGAGAGTATGTGTCCACTTGAATAGAGAGTATGGAGATGTGTCCACTTGAATAGGGAGTATGTGTCCACTTGAATGAAGAGTATGGAGATGTGTCCACTTGAATAAAGAGTATGGAGATGTGTCCACTTGAATAGGGAGTATGTGTCCACTTGAATAAAGAGTATGGAGATGTGTCCACTTGAATAGAGAGTATGTGTCCACTTGAATAGAGAGTATGTGTCCACTTGAATAGAGAGTATGTGTCCACTTGAATAGAGAGTATGGAGATGTGTCCACTTGAATGAAGAGTATGGAGATGTGTCCACTTGAATAAAGAGTATGGAGATGTGTCCACTTGAATAGGGAGTATGTGTCCACTTGAATAAAGAGTATGGAGATGTGTCCACTTGAATAGAGAGTATGTGACAATGATCTGTCGTGTGCGTGACGTCAAAACAAAACACTAAAATAGAATTTGTTGTTAGTTACATTATTTAATTTTTCACAGTTAAAATTAGATTTTAGAAAGTTTCACTGATGACGTCACACACACAACTCTCTATTGTCTTGACTTTATGTACAGGATGTGTGAGAGGATATAGGGGAAGTATTGAATTATTGAGCGGTTCCACATCTTCGATCATAAGAAAAAAGTATACAGTAATTATTATTCAACTTTTATTTCAATTGGAATCCATGATGATACTGTAAGTATCATGGATACCAATTATTGTAAAAGTTGAATAATGATTATGTATTTTTTTCTTTTACTAAAGAAATTCTGAATTATGATGTATAATTCTGATTTATGATAATTAATTCAGAATTTACCCGATAGATATTATAACTCCAATCTACTTTGCCATAACTTAGCTAAAATGATTGCTGTGCAATTGACATATTTTGGAAAAGGTGAACTTAATTGAATATTTTTCAAAAGGTAATTATAACTCAATTGTGAAGATTAGAGCTTTTGAATAGAAAGGTATCTATTCATCATCAGGTACAAAGTGGAAAACTTGAGTAATATTCAAACAAAACATACATTTGTGTGTCATTCGGTGCAAGTTTTTCATCTATTGCTCCTGATGATGAGTAGATACTCACTATTCGAGAATTCTTATTCTATAAAAATATTCAAATTTGAGTTTTAATTAGCTAACCTCTTAAAAATACGTACACACTGAATCTATTGAATTTTTTTTATATCAGATATTTGTTGAAAATAGCCTTGCTTGTTAATTCTATATTTGTTTTAGTATTTCAACTAAGTGCTTTATATACTATATAACGTGTTCAATTTAACATAATATTTAAGACTCATTTAATTTCTGTGATCAGTGACTTTTTTCACAAATTAGGCAGCGCTTAGAATAGGTTTTCACGTTAATAATAATAAATATTTATCTAACACTGTTGAAATTTCAACTCCCTTATGAATTTATAATAAAAATCTCAATCAGCGATAGAAAATAACATTTTATTACGATAATTAAGTTGCAGGTACAATTTATTTACTCTGCATTTAACTATAAATAGATATTTAATAAATTCTGAATTATCTGATAGTGCCACATCTTCGGTCATATAAGAAAAACGATACAATAATAATAATTTAATTTTTATTACTATCGTTTTTTCTATATGACCGAAGATGTGAAACTGACCGATAATTCGTAACTTACCCTAGAGTGTAACAGTAATTTTTCCCTTTTAAAGCCAGTTTCTAAATTATGGTAAAATGCATAGGCTTATGTTGTTGATGGAAAAGCACTCGTGTCACTTCCTTTGCGTCTGTTCTTCAGATGAGCCTGTGGAAAAAAACAAAGATGTAATAAGAAAGTTGCATAGAGACGCCACTTAGAAAATAACTAAGAAAAAAAAATTATGATTTTAGTTGTGACAATATGTTTTCAATATCATAGATCTTGAATGGTTCTACACCAGCGGTATATAGTCGTCATTTCGTCTGTGATATTCTTAAGATGTGTGATTTTAAAATCATATTGTCTCAACACTACTTATGATACATGATGGCTAACTCTGAATTTGCCCAATATATTTTTAGTCTCGCCTTCAGTATTGTAGCGAAGTGTTCTCTGTTGAGTAACGAGTAGGACACGCCCATGAGATGAGAGGCACACTTGTGTAGCAACTCACTGCCACTGATGAACATTGCCATGCCCAACTCTAGACTCATGCCTAGGGGTAAACACTCAGTTATTGGACACTGACAGTACTCGCTAAGTGGGTGTTATGAACCAGTCTTACAGTTGGAATATCTGATTGACCTGTGTTTGCACCTACTTTCCGAATACTGTCAGCCTGATGAAGAATCCTGACAATATGTATAGCTAGTTTATAATTCTATTATTTATTTCAGTTGGTATCCATGTAGCTACCTGCAGGTATCATGGATACCAACTGAAATAAATACTAATTATATAGTTTTTTTCTTATATTCTGGTTGAAAAAGTAGGAGGAGCTTAGCAAAAAGTCTGGTGGAAAGACTTGAAAAACCTGCATGTGTACGGCCCTTAAGGCTCTTGTCAGTTGGGACAAACTCCAGCTCTATACCCAGGGTAATTAATTAACAATCAGGAGAGTACCCTGGTCAGTTGCTAGCTACATCCCCGATTTACTTTATTTTGGTTTATAATGGAAGAGCATATCTATGTCTTTATATTGTCTGGGCAGATTAGAGAAATTAGAGTTATTACCTTCAATAATAGAATTTTAGTTATCTAGTTGTTACTTGGAATAATTTAAATATAAGTAAATTGGGGTTCAAATTAACTAGTTACTGTTAATTGGTCTGAGTACACGATGACAAATTTATGAGATTTGAAAATGGAAAGAAATTAGGAGACTGATTTGTGAAATTAGCTCCATGCAGCGAATTTTATATGATTTTCTATTCAATCATATTTATTAGCTAATAGTTATTTTATCGTGTTATCTTACCAAAGTCTCCCTCGTCATTTGCCCACTGTGCATTGGTCATGAGTTCCTGTATTGCAGAGAAACAGACTTTTCTAGACTCTTCAGACTTAGCCTCAGTGAAGGCTTTGAACATTTTACGCAGTGAGGCTGGAAAGGAATACATTATTTAGGAAAACAATGCAGTAACAATTAAATAACCTTCATATTACAAAAACTATGGAACTAAACATTACACTCAAAATCTGATGAAAAATAGTCGAGTAGGGTAAATTTTTTTAGTCATTAGATGGTTTATATTTTAATAATTATTATATACTTTTTACATGTCCGAAAATATGGAACCATTCGATAACTCGGAACTTAAAATAGTATAAAATCTTCAGATTGACTTTTTCTTTGTAACTAGTTAAATTATTTACGTTAATGTGAAAAGAGGAACATTGTAATTTGATATTTTTAGATCACTACCTAGTTTTGAGAGTAAACAGAATTAGGTAGCTAGGGAAAGTTCAGAATTATCAAAACTACACATTTTTATAATTTTTGAGTGATTTCATATGAGATCAATGGAAAGTAACGGGTCAAATATTACCATCAGTTTCAGGAACTTCTCTGTAGCCAACTTCAGTTTTCTTATCCACAGGAACTACAATGCCAGCCCCGTGAAAACTCTTGCAGACAACCTTAGCCTTTCTCTGCTTCACTGCCTTGGCTCTGGGGGAGATGAATAGTAGAGAAAAGGGATATTAGAGGTCCTCTCCAGGCTCCCGGAAAAAAAATGAGTTTATTACATAATATTATAGAACTGAGGACTACGATAAATATTCCGCAAACCGCATAGGTACAACTCGGTTCAGTGTATATTTTATTTTTTGCTTTTAAAGTTTTCAATACTCTGGAGTAACAATTGAGTGAATCACTAACCTGGCGCTGAAGAAGAAGATTGTACACTCTTTGTTTTGATTTCAAATTCGAATTTTATAAACGAACAATGTATTTTGGCTTTTGTTTAATATATTAATTGTTTCCTAAAGTAAAGAAACGTTTCTATATTGTGTTTATTCAATTTTATACCTTTAAATGAATATATTAAACCTAATACCTAGTTGACAATCAAAACAAACTGTGTACATTCTTCTTCTTCTGACTGAAAATTAGAAAGTCGGAAAATGATAAAAAAAAAAAACATTTGATAAGCAATACAAAATTTTTCTTGGAGGGGAGCTTTAAGAGAATATGGATATTAGAGCAATAATTGAAGATTAAAATTGAAATACGCTTCATGAATCAAAACAGAGTTTGAAATCTAGCTATAGTTTTATGATCACAAGTAACAATCTTTATACTGATAAAATTCATTTCTTTTATATCGTGGGTTGATGGATGCAATTTATGGTCACTATTTTGACGCAAATGGATTATTTATAGCCAAAAATCAGACAAATAACAGCCCAAAAGCAACATGGGGTGTAACCTCATTATCGTTACACCCCTTAAAACAAATAAATGAATCCTCACTTTGTGTTCATGGAGTACCCTTCTTTCAAACCCTCAGTTTCTACTTCTTTGCTGAGTTTTTGGTAAAAAGGTTTTTTGAAAGGAGTGGCGGACTTTTCGGCTTCTTCACAATGTGATCTGAGAAAAAATGATAGCTAGGTAAATGAAAATTATAAAATAATGAAAGGAAAAATAAATCTATAAGAAAAGGAAAATTGAAAAAAAAAGATGGGAATTTTTAGGTACAAAAATATTAGTACTAAAAGAATACCTAACCAATAAAAATATTCTAGATCAACAGGTGGCATAGGACATTATCTATTTACCCGAGTGATAGCATCACAATACAGGTGGAACTATTATTTTAGCTACCTGATAGCATCAAAGATATTGTCTGCCTCTGGAGTCACAATGCCAGGCTTCACATCATCCATACTAGCAAGAAAAGAGGGAACTTCTGAGGGAGAGTCTCTGAAGTAACCCACGTGGTGGGAGTTTTTACCGGTCACTAGGACTGTCTGGAGGGGAAAGGAGAGGGGAAAAACAGAATGAAGAAGCTATAAGGACTTCCAGAGTAGATTGGTTGTAATAATCAGGGCTGGGGAGTCGACTATAAATGTGTTTGAATAACTATGAAGGTCCCATCTCCGGAACCACTGTTTCAAGCTTAAAGTTTGAAACGCCACAGTTTGCTATCTCAATTAAATTGAAGTTAATTTTAACTTCCAAAAATTTATATTTCAAAATTCTTCTAAAATATCAATAATATGATTATCCAATATTTGTATAATAATCAACTAGTCTTATATTTGAGAACTTATTTATCAATTATTTCTATTTTTCTTATTTCTAAATTTTCAATCATATAAAAAAAAACATTTAGTTAATAATTATAATATAACTTATTATTTAAATTATTATGAGGTTTTTTTATATGATCGAAATATGCAACACAGCTAACTCTATAAACTTACATTTCTCTACCATCATGAAATGAAGTCTAATCCTTAAAAAGAGCAATGATATAGCTAGATAAAAATAGCTCAGTAACAAAATTTAAAAAGTAAGTGCCAAGCAAACGTATCTACTTAGGAACTAATATAAATAGGTAGTTAATAAAGTGAATGAGAATTTTGAAACCGTTTCATAACTTTCATAATACAGTAAGTTCCAAGTATTGGACAGCGCCACAATTTCGGGCACGTAAGAAAACGTATAGCTAGGTATAATAAAAGTTAAATATTAATTAATAATCGCTAATTCAGTTCGAAAATGTGGAACTGTCTGATAACTCAGAACTTACCCTACCTGTGATCTTCAATTATTAGTTTAGTTACCTGGAACTCAGGTGGATCATAGTAGAACCTCCAATGACACAGGTATCTAGTTCTAGAACGAGGCAGGAGTTCTTTCTCTGCAATCACATCAAATGGACCCACCAACTGTAAGCCGCACGATTTTAATAAATCTGATGGCAAGCATTCAATTAGTGATATTAAAATGAAATATCAATGAATAGAATATAGCTACATAACTATATATACAAAAAATGTCAACAATATCATATTTTCTTGTAATTTGAATTGTACTAATTTTAATCTTAAATTGCTAGCTATATACAAAAAAAAGTCGTCAAAAATCTTATTTGTTTTCTAATTTGAATTGTTGTTAGTTACTTTATATCTTGAAGAATGAATAATATATTGAATGAACAATAACTAAAGGAAACACACTGGAAATGAGTCAAACTCCCTCAATAATAGACTATGATACAAATTATAACTTACTAACCTGATAATTTTTTATTTCTTTCCAATGACTTCCAGAAATCAAAGAAGTCATTAGGCATTTTCACCAGATATTTGGCTTCAATATTTTTACGAATATCAGTGCTATCTTCAGGTACTTCATCTTCATCCAAATAAGTGAAAGAGGCCTTATCTGTCAAAAGTTTGGGCATTAACGAATCGAAAATTAGGAAAAAGTTCAACTCTACATAATCAGATGTATAAATTACAGATAGGTTGTCATATTAAAGAGAGAAATTTACTTATATGCAATTTTATGAAAACAGTAGGTTAAGCTCCAAGATGTTGAATAGTTTCATATTTTCGATTAGCTTAGTATTTATATGAAAAATTGAAAACAATATATAGGGCAAGTTCAGTGTTATCTTATGGTTCCAGATTTTCAGATGAAACAAAAATATCATTATTGTTCATTCGAGATTATTTTAATTGGTAGGTATATATGATACCCTGCAGGTATCATGGATTAACACTAATTCAACTATTTAACTATTCATATCCATAATAACGGCAGGTATTGTAGAAACAAATTCAAACAATGAGTTGAATTTTATAAATTAGCTACTTTTTCTTATGCTTGAAGTGAAAAGCCTGAAAATTAAGGAACTGTGCATCATCATCTCATAACTAACCCTCAGAAAACTACTCTATTTTTAGCTGTAAACCATTGAGACCTGAGACCAGAGTGTAGAATAATATTTAAATGAGAAAAGTTAATTGGCAAAAAAGACAGAGAAGAGTAAGTGAATTACAGTTATCAGAGTCAAGAATTTCTTAACAACTTTTCAGCATTTTCACAATATGCTACATAAAATTAAATTATAAGAAAAAAAGGATACTTCTCTGTGTCTAAATAAGATCAATGGATATTTCTTTACAATTCACAACATATGCTAATAACTATAGAATTAGTTACCAATCTTTTCATCTGATGTTTCTTCTTTTTTGGATTCAGGTTTGGCATCACTGTCACACTTCAAACGCTTTGGTGGGTTCTGAAAAAAAAAATAACGAATCTACTTAACTATTTATGATAGCTAATGAATCTCTTTAGACTCATATTTTGATAACTAATGGGCAAAATTTGTAGTAGCTACTTCAATAACTGTTTAATATTATAGTAAATAATTATTTATCTAGTTAACTATATATGTATCATTTCACAGTTTTTCTACAAGAGAGAAATGTACCAAAATTGCAGTAATATATTTATTTAAATGAGTTGAGTTTTTATGAGTTAATTATTATTAGAAATCAGAAACAACACCTCTGAAAATATACCCTCTAAGGCTCTAGCTGCAAAATTTTGGTGGACCCTTACAAAAAATAGCTAACTAAAATAATTAGTTACATATGATATTAGCTATATATTTTTCTTATATAATCAAAGATGTGGAACTGTCTGATAACTCAGAACTTATGTTACTTATCTTAATAGATTATTATAGATATAAACTTACTAGAACTTCTTGTTCATTTTCTTCTTCAGATTGACTGAGTTGATGTTTCTTGTTGGGTGCAGCTGTTGGATGATTAAACTTTGCAAGATGAGTGGAGTTTTTCTGGTAGCATTTAGCTCCATATTTACACATTTGTTTCTCTTTAGTTTCTGACATTTTGAAATAATAATAGTACCTAGGAAGTAAATATATAAATAATTATTTTTATTTTAGGTCTCTTATTATGGCTCATAAACTTTCTATTTGTCTCTCCAGTTCTCTCCAAAAATCATCAAATTTCTCTTCAAAATGATCAATTTATCATAGATTCTCTCCAAAATAAGTTAAATAATATTATAGCCTAAGCATGGGAGAAAAATAGATATTTCTCGCCATTGGCATTTGAAGGCCTCCAAATAACTGTCACAAACTCGCCATTAAAATGGCTTATGCCGTATGGCGAGTTTGGACATGCTTTATTACCTGGCCAGTCTGCAGAATATGTCTCTTCTCCCGCAGAGATTTTAATTTGTGAGACAGTTACTCTCTGACTCTCAGTAGCAGATTCAGAATCTCCCGCAGCTAAATTAATGGTAACATAGGAATTAATTCAAGATCTCCCACAGAGATCTCATATTTCTTAAATTCCATCAAAAACTCCCGCAGAGAGTCTTGGTAAAATGTTCCATATTCTGCAGACTGGAGCTGGAAAGACAAATGGCATTATTGGCAAGTTTATGAGACATACTATTTTACTTGGGCACTGTGCTATTTTGATAGGTAGCTATGCAACATTTCAATGTAAATTCGGTTCAGAATGTTTTAGAGACTCACTTGTAGTCTTGTGAGGGCCGCAATTAAAAATTAAAGGGCCGCAATTTACCTGCGTGACCCTACCTAGTGGCTAGTTATGGCACACTTCATGACTCTTAATGACCTGGCAGGAGGGTTTGAGGGTTATAACTTATAGGTATAAGGTATTTGAAGTTAGGTATATGAGAATCAGAAATAAACTGTAAATGATAGGTAGCTACCTAGCTATATTAGAAATAAACTGGAAATGTTATAGGTACCTACTATTAGCTATCAAACAACAATTTACAATTCTAAAGGGACTAAAGGGTAAGAAAGCATAATAAAAAAAGAGTAACACTAGGTAGTTAGGTAGGTACATTATTCACTAGTTACCTTTCTCATTCATCAAAGTAACTACCTACCTAATGTGAGGCAAGAATTACCTACCTATTACCAGAGTCAGTCAGTCAGTTTATCTTCGAATGCGCCTTCTCATCGGCTTCATCATCCCCAGTCTTCTTCCACATCTTCATCCAGTTCACTCTCTCTCCAGAGTACCTAACTAACCACACACGCTAAGAAGGCACTGTCAAGTTATTACCCAGACTGCCATAAAGAGTGATAAAAACACCGACTGGCAGACATTGTTGAGGCATAGTATCAACTGAAATAGGTATTTACAATATTTCTAATTTGTGAGTGACAGCTCAGACCATTAAATTAGCTAGATACCAAAGTTGTTTCTAGCTGAGTCGACATCTAAATTCAGTTACTTACCTCACAAATTTGATTCTTGAACCAGAAAAGCGCGCGAAACTGGGAACTCTTTAACGAATTATGGGTGCGTGACGTTTCGAGCAAAGAAGTTCACACTGGAAGCTTAGAGTAATAATATTTTTTAAACTAGGATGTTTTAAATTAGGTACCCTGAAATAATAAAAACTTTTTTACATGTCCCATTTTCACAGTGATCAAGGCTTTATACACATATAATACAAAGTATAAACTTTGGTTTTGATGACCATCTTCCCCTTCATTTGTTATTTTGGTTGGATACCTACTTTTTCCGCGGTTCAGTTCTCACTAATCGTGCATGTTTATGCCATTTTTTTAGTTCTATTTTTATTCATTTCTGTATTATTTCAGTTCCTTTCATTCATGTCTGTTATTCTAGTTCCTTTCTTTCATGTTTGTGTTATTTCAGGTCCTTTCATTCATGTTTGTGTTATTTTAGTTCCTTTCAGTTTCATTCATGTTTGTGTTATTTTAGTTCCTTTCATAATCATTCATGTCTGTGTTATTTTAGTTCCTTTCATTCCCGTCAGCATAAAATACGACATTTTATTGATTTTAACATTTTCAGTGCAGATAATCCTTAATTTTCTCCTACATTTACTTGCATTTTACTGAGAACAGAGGCCAAAATTATATATAGAGGATTTCTTGGAGAACAGTTTACCAGTTCTTGCAGTCTGGCTTTCATTCATGTTTGTGTTATTTTAGTTTCTTTCAATAATGTTTGTTTTATTTCAGTTTCTTTCATTCATGTGTGTGTTCTTTTTGTTCCTTTCATTCATGTCTGAGTTATTTTAGTTCCCCTCATTCATGTGACATCACTGACATGTGTGATTGTGTGTTATTTTAGTTCCTCTCATTCATGTGTGTTATTTTAGTTCCTCTCATTCATGTGTGTGTTATTTTAGTTCTTTTCATGTTCTCAGTTTAACAGGATTTAAACTCCTTAACAAGAAAAATTGCTTAAAATTAACTATTTGTCTCTGTCTGACCCCAAAGGCTCATATTCTTATCATTTTCTAACATCTATTTCTCTGTTTTCAAGTAGCTATTTATTTTAATTTATTCTAGGTGATGACATTACAGATATTTGGTGCTGTAAAGAATATTATTAAATCCCTTCATAAAATGTCTTCCGTAACTCTATCCCAATTGGAAAAGCGAGCTTCTCAAACTGACACCATCATTGCCACTCTAACTAAGCAGGTTAGTAGCTATTTCACTTTGATAATGAAGAGAAAAACAAGGGTGGTAATAAAAAAGTCCATATTTTTTCAAGCTTTCACATCAAATCTACTATTTCACTTTGCTGACAAACTTACTTGTTTATTTCTATTTCTAATTAAGGAATCAAATTAATGAAATAACCTTTTTTCCCAGATAACTCAGTTAGAATCATCAAATGTGGAAAATGAGAAAAAAGCTCTCAAAGCTGAAAATGAAAAGTTGAAGAAAGAAGTTGCCTCTTTGGTGCAGAAACTTTCACAGCTTGAAAATGCTAAAGGAGTCACCCAGGTAGCTAGCTGCTGTTTTTAAAAACTAATGCTTCAGTACTTTGACTAATCATTATTTTTAACTACTTAACTAATCCAATATTTACAGCACTATGATTTCACTAAATGTGTGAAAGATTCAGATGGTGGCTCTACAACTGCAGCAGAAAAATCATCTGTTGAAATTAAGCAAGAGTCTGTTCCAATCAAAAGTGAAGGAGCTCCTGCTAATGGTTTGTATCTACAAATTATTAATTAATTGTTATTCTGTTTATTTATTTAAATACTTAATCTACCTCACTACATCCCCAGTTAATAAAGAGAAAAAGCCTAAGAAGGAAAAGGCTCCTAAAAAGGAAGAGAAAAAAGTTGATGAGGCGCCAGTCGATGTTGGTAGACTAGACTTCAGAGTTGGTAAAATAATATCCGCGGAGAGACATCCTGATGCGGACTCCCTCTACGTGGAACAGATAGACTGCGGTGAGGAGAATCCCCGCACTGTGGTATCAGGACTGGTTAAATTTGTTCCTGTTGAGGAGATGCAGCAGAGAATGGTTGTAGTCCTTTGTAATCTGAAACCTGCTAAGATGCGTGGTGTCACCTCTCAAGCAATGGTGATGTGCGCCTCCACTCCTGAGAAGGTTGAGATCTTATCACCACCAACTGGTAGCTCTCCAGGGGATCTGGTTGAATTTGAAGGTTTCCCTCGTCAACCTGATGCTCAACTTAACCCAAAGAAGAAGATATTTGAAGCTTGTGCCCCAGATTTGAAAACAAACTCAGGAGGTGTTGCTGTTTATAAGTAAGTCGTTAACTACATTCATTTCTGGCATAGTGTAAGAATATCATATATTTACTGAGTGATTATTAGGGTTGTGACAATATGCGTTTTAAATCATAGATCCTGAAATTGTTAAAGACTGATTGAATTAGAGTATTGAATCGTTCTAAAAAGCATATTCGATATTATTTCATTTCGTCTATGATATTCTTAAGATCTATGATTTTAAACGCATATTGTCACAACCATAGTGATTATTTTAACTTATGATGAATAATTATTACTGTTTTACTTTCTAGTGGATTTTCCCTTAATTAACTTTATTTTTCAACAGAGATGTGCCGATGACTGTACCTGGCAAAGGAGTTGTAAAGTCACAAACTCTTACCGAAGTAATGGTGAAATAGACCTTTCTGTAATAAAAACGTGATTTTCCAAATGACTATTTCACTTTTTCCTAATATATAAATTAGTAGCTACCTAGAGTGTCTTTTGTAATATTTGCCTGTAGCTGTAAAGGAAAAATACAAAGCCTTAGAAAAAGTAATCAGAATTAGGGTGACCCTATGACTAGTGTAAACGCTTCAAAAGGGACTTTATCAATAGCTACAGTCCTTTATTTTAATTGGTATCCATGATAGCTACCTGCAGGTACCATGGATAGCAATTAAAATAAATTAAATAATAAATATCTGAATAACTGAAACATTGTAGTTACTTCTAAACTACAGGTAGCTAATCTATTTTTCCGTGTTCCAAAAAACATACATATCTTGATTTACTTAATTTTAAATGACAACTTCATTGAAAAAGGAAAGATACTCAAAGATTAACCTTTTATTTGCACAAATTTATATTAGGATACTATTGAACAATGAAGAAAATGCACATCCTAGTATCTACTTATCTATAAATTATAAATTATTCAAACTCCTATTTAATATAAAAGCTGTGGTATTTAAATAGAACTGTTATTTTATTTTGTAAATATCGGTGAAAACACTTATTAGTACTTTAGCTATAACAGTTAATAGAATAATATCAGTAGGTAAGTACATGGAATTTTCACATAAGTTTCATTACTATTTTAATTCCTTGGTCAATGTTAAAATAAAGTGACCACTGACATATGTGAAAAGCCAGCAATTGAATGTATATCCTATAACGGTGTTTCTTTAGCTGTGTGTAAATTACCATAAGCAGAGCAACTTAAATATTCAGTAGAGTAACTGAGTAATTGCAATTTTTTTGTTTTCTATTAGTTGGTTAAGCGACTTACTTTCCTGCAATATTATGAGTTTTTATATTATTGAAGTACAGCCACTTAGTATTATTTATTACATTAACAGTATTATTAATCCTTTCTTATTCCTAGAATCTTGCTAGGGTAATTAAATTACTTAAGTGAATAACGTCTGAAGAAACTAACCAAGGGTCAAAATAAAATATCCTAATTCCTAGAGGTTGAAATGATGACTAGAAAGCACGTAATAATAGATATAAAGCACCCACACTATGTTCATAATGGCTACTTACTCTTTGGTCCTGTTTCAATATTATCACAGAATAGAAGGTGAGCTGTCTTACTTACTTAATTGCTATGTCTTAATAGTTATAAAGGTGCATAGTAACTAGGAGTAGGTAATGTGTTTCACTCCAAATAACCAAAACTAGCTAAATCACCATAGTTCTTCCTCTTCAGGGTTGCCAAATATATCTAATGTTGGAGCTTCAATTCCTTTACCATCATATTTGGCTGAGAAAGATCTATCATTCTTAGCGGTCTCCTCTTTTGTAGCTGCCTTTATTTGAAGTCCTGAGTCTTCATCGACGGCTTCATTCTCTATGAGGGGTTCAATCAGTTTGTCAGCATCAGCTTTCGCTGCAAGTTCCTGCAGTTCTTCGGAAGATTGGATGGACTTCAGTTCTTGTATTGCAGCTTCGAATGGAGAATTTCCTGAAGAAAATGAAGATTCAATGAAAATTAGATAACTTTCCTAGTGAATGCAGGAATAAAAATCAATTTTGAATTATCAAAACAGGAGAATACCAAACTCACGTGCTTACTTTAATTCAAATTAATGGATATGGTATAGCTATTGTTTAAAAATCAGTAGCTATATGAATTAATGGGTTTTACTATCTTTTGTAGTAAAATTAAACATAATCTAATGTCAGTTTTCACAATTTTACCCTCTTCAATTGTCTTAAATATGATTTTAGATGGTTGCTGTTATGATGTCACGAACACTACAAGCCTCGATTGTCCTTAACTATTTTTCAATTTTATTTCCCGCATTAGAAACTAGATGGCAGAGCAAACACCTTTGAAACAGAAATTTGTGTGAGTGGTATATCTTATTTTAGTATAATATCTTTGTCATTACCTTCTTCCACAACAATTTGTGGATTATTATTGTCTTCTTCCACCACAACATGTGGATTATCTTCACTGTTCTCCGAGTCTGGTATAACTGGTAGGCGAGATGCAGTACTCCTGGCAGATTGGAGTCGAGCAGACCTGATGGATTGCGAAAAAAAAAGAAATTATATAATTTAGCTAATATATTAGAATCTTCAAATTATTATAGAATTAGAGTGACTTTTGAATGAATAGCTAACTAGGAAAAGTTACAAATTAGCTATCAAACAGTTCCACATTTTCAATCATAGCTTTAAGAAGAAAATATTGACCTCTTAACTCGTTATTTTGATAGGTATCCATGATACCTGCAGATAGCTACCAATTAAAAAATCTAGTTAAAAACAAATTTGAATATTTTTCTCATATGATAGAGAATGTGGAGCTGTCTGATAATTTGTAAATTATTTACATAGATTACTTAAGATGACAGTTAATATGTTTAATTCACCTTATTCTAGCAGATCTAACCCGGTCCTCCCCCAGTTTTGACCCCATGGGCACCTCTACCGGGTCTGTGTTAACGTCAGCCTCATCTGAAACACAATTGAGAAATTAAAATTTGTTGTAATTAAGAAACTGAGTGTAAAACTAGTGAGTGAGAAGAATAAGAGAGAAATAGGTTACTGTCTCCGAGGATACCATCATGAAATAATGTAAGGGTAAGTTCTGAGATTTTGTACTTAGATTTTAGAATAGACTGCGCCTAGATTTTAGACTCTGTGCCTAGATTCTAGACTCTGTGCCTAGATTCTAGATGCAGTGCCTAGATTCTAGATGCAGTGCCTAGATTCTAGATGCAGTGCCTAGATTCTAGATGCAGTGCCTAGATTCTAGATGCAGTGCCTAGATTCTAGATGCAGTGCCTAGATTCTAGATGCAGTGCCTAGATTCTAGATGCAGTGCCTAGATTCTAGATGCAGTGCCTAGATTCTAGATGCAGTGCCTAGATTCTAGATGCAGTGCCTAGATTCTAGATGCAGTGCCTAGATTCTAGATGCAGTGCCTAGATTCTAGATGCAGTGCCTAGATTTTAGACTCTGTACCTAGATTTTAGACTCTGTACCTAGATTTTAGACTCTGTACCTAGATTTTAGACTCTGTACCTAGATTTTAGACTCTGTACCTAGATTTTAGACTCTGTACCTAGATTTTAGACTCTGTACCGAGATTTTAGGCTCTGCACCGAGATTTTAGACTCTGCACCGAGATTTTAGACTCTGCACCGAGATTTTAGACTCTGTACCTAGATTTTACGCTCTGCACCGAGATTTTACGCTCTGCACCGAGATTTTAGACTCTGCACCGAGATTTTAGACTCTGTACCGAGATTTTAGACTCTGTACCGAGATTTTAGACTCTGTACCGAGATTTTAGACTCTGTACCGAGATTTTAGACTCTGTACCGAGATTTTAGGCTCTGTACCGAGATTTTAGGCTCTGTACCGAGATTTTAGGCTCTGTACCGAGATTTTAGGCTCTGTGCCGAGATTTTAGGCTCTATACCTAGATTATCATTAGGCTGCTTCATGCTCTGGTCACCCCCTCTGGTGAGTTTATCTAGCAACAGACTGATGTGTTTCTTTAGTTTAGTTGTGTCGCTAGGTGGCGCCAGAGGAGTCTGAGAGAGAGTGTTCTGGCTATCGCTTTTGCTGAACACTGTCCGCAGAAGATAGGACACGTTGCAGTCAATAACCTCTTCCCAACCCTAAAAAAGAATGAAGAAATTAACGACAGAAAAAAACAAGGATTTTAAAGTCAGTATCTTCTGTTTTCAATGGTAAAATATTATCTTTCAATTTTTTTCAACACAAAAATATAGCTATAAAAAAAGTAACAAATAATTGGAAACAAATTTTGACCCCTCTTAAGAAAATTTCATCCTGCGATAATTTTTGGTAAATTCCTAATTCGCGTCCCTATTTAATTTAGGGACGCGAACTAAGAACCACTCCAAATACCCCCTTCCTAGTTCCCGTCACTAACTGATTTAGGGACGTGAACTAGGAAGGGGGTATTTAGATCGGTTCTTAGTTCACGTCCCTAACTGAAATATGGACGTGAACTAGGAATATACCCAATTTTCCTAGATCACTAAAGGTTATCACTTGAGTATAGGGAGGTGGGGGGAAGTAGTGGGTGAGGGCAGCGGTGAATAGTTCAGACTCTGATGCGTTGTGGTGGAGTTTCATCAGCTCCACCACAAGTTGAATGACACACGAGAGTTGAGAACTGCACAACTCCAGAGAAGAGGTATTGTCCTAAAAAATAGGCAATGATTTAAGATATAGAGGTACTGAGAAAGAGATATGCATGTAGCAACTACAGTCATTGTAACAACTACTCACCTGTATGAGGTCTGTAATATGCAGTACTTGTTTGTACATTCCATCCAAGAGGTTATCGAGGTTGGTGAGAGGGGTGGGGTTCTTGTCTTTGAATTTGGTGAGAAGACGCCTTTGTACAGCACGAACCTGCAGACACCTTTGAACTAGTTGCTCCTGAGGAGGAAAAAGAACTTAGTCTGGTAAAGAAAGAACTTAGCCTGGTAATGAAAGAAGTTAGCCTGGTAATGAAAGAACTTAGCCTGGTAATGAAAGAACTTAGTCTGGTAAAGAAAGAACTTAGTCTGGTAAAGAAAGAACTTAGTCTGGTAAAGAAAGAACTTAGCCTGGTAATGAAAGAACTTAGCCTGGTAATGAAAGAACTTAGTCTGGTAAAGAAAGAACTTAGTCTGGTAAAGAAAGAACTTAGTCTGGTAAAGAAAGAACTTAGCCTGGTAAAGAAAGAACTTAGTCTGGTAATGAAAGAACTTAGTCTGG
The DNA here is from genome assembly GCA_947561585.1 of Caprella mutica. Classification (NCBI taxonomy): domain Eukaryota; kingdom Metazoa; phylum Arthropoda; class Malacostraca; order Amphipoda; family Caprellidae; genus Caprella; species Caprella mutica. Next base: position 33,859 of record CANNZV010004673.1, read on the forward strand.
TAAAGAAAGAACTTAGTCTGGTAAAGAAAGAACTTAGTCTGGTAAAGAAAGAACTTAGTCTGGTAAAGAAAGAACTTAGTCTGGTAATGAAAGAAGTTAGCCTGGTAATGAAAGAACTTAGCCTGGTAATGAAAGAACTTAGCCTGGTAATGAAAGAACTTAGTCTGGTAAAGAAAGAACTTAGCCTGGTAAAGAAAGAACTTAGCCTGGTAATGAAAGAACTTAGTCTGGTAAAGAAAGAACTTAGTCTGGTAAAGAAAGAACTTAGTCTGGTAAAGAAAGAACTGGTTGAAGAGAAAAAGAACTTAACTAAGTCTGGTTAAGTGGACTTTCTCTTGAATTTGTTTCAAGATTTTGTAACTCGGGAGTAACAAAAAGAGAAACACGCAACATTGAAAGTTGTAGCTACTGTGTAATTTAATTTAATCTCTAGATAGAGATAAAAATCATTCCAAATTAACTGCTCAGGCACCTAATCAACTTAACCCTTTTCATTGCTGAGGGGGTACACATATGTGGCAGTAGAATTATGATCATGAAATATACACTGGTTTGATCAACCTAGCCGAGTTTTTAAAATTGCAATGAATTTTAAACTCAAATCATGTCTCATTATTCTTATAGCTACTTGATATGTTGTAGCAATATATTGTAAATTGTTGTGATATTACTTTCATAGTAGACTACAGTAAAATTTCTCTTAAGTGAATATAGAGTCCTAAGTAAGGAAGTAGCTACCCTGAATAGTGACCAAATTATCTTCAGTCTGCCATAAAATGATCATCAGTTTTCTGAAAACTGATGATCATTCATGACAAACTGAAGAAATCTGTTCACTATAGATTCTACTTCCTATCTCAGGACTTTACATTCACTATAGAGGAGTTTTACTGTAGTTGATCATCTACTCACATTAAGGTTGGCGTGTTTCTTTCTGCGCAGAAAATGCGCATCAATCAGACTGAAGAGTTCATTGACGGGAAGTGATGAAGAAACGGAAAGTTTCAGCGCCTCAAACCCAGAGCCCTGAAAAAAATATACAGTGAAACTCCTGAGTTATGAAGCACTCGAGTAATGAAGGACCTGAGTTATGAAATGCACGTATTTTCTATGTTTAAATTATAGAAAATGATATAAATCAAGAATTTCGTCATAGTTATCCCTCAATGAGTTTTCTAAGATTTAAATTTAATCTAGTGCACCCGAGATATGAAGTAGCTTTGAGTTATGAAGGAACAATATATAGCTAGCAAGAGAAATATTGAGCTTATTGTAGTAAAAGACCTAATTAGTTCTCACTTGTTGTCCCCCCGTACTCCAATAACTTCTGAGTCGCTGACACATTTCTCTGAACACAACCCACAGTGCTGCCAAACTGAAACAAAATATAAGATTACATTAAATAATATAAGAATTACATTGAACAATATAGGGATTACATTAGTGAAAGGGGTAAAAAAAGAAAAACTTGATGCATGGGATATAAATTGGGATATAAATAATGTTAGGTCAGTCAGTAATTTCTAAAGGTCAGATTGGTTAATTACCTATGTTAACACACATTTTTCAAATAGACGTTTCCCTGCATTTCATCAATTGGAAATGTACAAAAAAGTAGCTAATAGTAACAATTTTCAAGGATAAGGTGAATTTATTTATGAACATAGGTATGTTAATCAATGATTTTGCAGTCAATTTAAATAGATAAAAAAGTAAAAACTGAAGTGATTTCAAATTTTGAAAGAAAAAAAAAGGAAACTGATTTACAAAAAAAAACAACATTTCTCTGTTATCTGATTAGTTTTTGCTGTTAATTATATTTTACAATAGAAATAATTGATTTTACTTTTAATATGACATAATGCTACATTTATTTTATGATAAAAATTAAATAATTTAATTTTAATTTACGATTTTATAGAATTTCATAGAGCGCTATCTAGTGCACCTGAGATATGAATTGGCTTTGAGTTATGAAGTAACCAATACTTCATAACTCAGGAGTTTCACAATAAAATGAGACTTCTTTACCTGTCACTCTGCAGTCTGTATCTGTGAGTAGTTCTAGATGAGAGTACAGTCACCAGAGGGCCTGAGTAGTGCTGCAGACCCATGCCTGTACTGCTCAGAGAGGAGTCTAACCCGAACTCAGGAAAAAGTTCTGGTAAGTTGACGGCAGACTTGTTAGTCGACAGAGTTATTTTGTGCTCCGCCTCTTTGTTTGGAGAGGCAGTTTTAACAACCAGACGGAGGGGCAATTCAAGCTGAGGGAAGAGGTGTTATAAGTCATAGCTAAAGACTCTTATTTGTGAATTTATAAGATAGATGAATTAATGAAGATAGGGTATGTTCAGAGTAAACTCTATTTTAATAGACCACTAAATTAGAGACAACTCATCTTATCAGCGAAATATTTTTAAGCTATTCGTACGAGGATGATTCAAGACGTTTTCTTTGATGGTTTTGAGAGATTAAGTGACGTTTTTCTCCTAAGAGACGAGCAAAAGCATCACACAACAACTCGAAGCGACAGGCACTGAGCCACTGCGAGCTACTGATGTGAAACGACCAAACCAAAACTGTCTTAAATAGGTCATAAATTTTTTATTTTAAAACTAATTTCCATAGCTGAACCTTACAGCAATGAATGTAGATAGATATTAGGTATTCAAATATCGAATTAAAATTTTCCAAGATAAAGTTAACAGTCAGTTATACAGATGTAAGTGAAACTCTTTTCTATCCCCGTACGAATAACATAGGAATATTTCACTGATAAACTGAGTCGGAACGGTACTCTCTTTACTTTAGTGGCCTATTGGTATCCAATATACCTGCCTGCTTTATTGTGTGTAGTTACTTTCTATAGACCAAAGTGTGTAGTTACTTTCTATTCACCAAAGTGTGTAGTTACTTTCTATTCACCAAAGTGTGTAGTTACTTTCTATTCACCAAAGTGTGTAGTTACTTTCTATTCACCAAAGTGTGTAGTTACTTTCTATAGACCAAAGTGTGTAGTTACTTTCTATAAACCAAAGTGTGTAGTTACTTTCTATAGACCAAAGTGTGTAGTTACTTTCTATTGACCAAAGTGTGTAGTTACTTTCTATAAACCAAAGTGTGTAGTTACTTTCTATTGACCAAAGTGTGTAGTTACTTTCTATAAACCAAAGTGTGTAGTTACTTTCTATAGACCAAAGTGTGTAGTTACTTTCTATTGACCAAAGTGTGTAGTTACTTTCTATTGACCAAAGTGTGTAGTTACTTTCTATTGACCAAAGTGTGTAGTTACTTTCTATTGACCAAAGTGTGTAGTTACTTTCTATTGACCAAAGTGTGTAGTTACTTTCTATTGACCAAAGTGTGTAGTTACTTTCTATTGACCAAAGTGTGTAGTTACTTTCTATAGACCAAAGTGTGTAGTTACTTTCTATAGACCAAAGTGTGTAGTTACTTTCTATAGACCAAAGTGTGTAGTTACTTTCTATAGACCAAAGTGTGTAGTTATTCTCTTTACTCA